>DWLR01002376.1:0-15606 GCA_018246295.1 Papilio alexanor hazarajatica | reverse complement strand
TATATATATACTTAAACTGTAATCAAAAACACGTTAATAGAGTATTTTAAAATAAGTAGAAAAAAATTAGATTTACCCAGTATTCAACGTTAAATATAATAAATATCCAACCTCTTACCGCAGTATCATAGAGATTATACCAACTAACAAGAAGGTTGAATTGGCTACGCGCAAGCAACGCCTTATGAAAAATTAAACGAACAGTGAATAAAACAAAAGAATCGCGCGGGATAATGGAGTATAGAGTGATGTAGCAAAATGTAACAACCAACTTAAAAGTCACGAATTGGTGACACCAAGCGGCACGAATTTAAAAATGGTTACCGTGGTACGATTTTATTATGTTTGTAATTTAAAAGATAATGGTTCGTGTTATAAAATCATGTGAAAACCACCTCAAAGTTAGATACGCAATATATATCAGTATGTACGATGATTGGATCTATTTCGAATATTTCCACCATGTTTTTTTAATGCAACTTGATAAATATTGTATGCGACTTTAACATATTCTTAATTATTACGTAACTAGGACATTTCGTATCGTTTTGCGTTTCCATTAATATTACAACAGAAAGGAATTGAATACTTTCTGTTGATAACTAAATAATTCAATAATTGTATACTTATTAAGTTTTCTAAAAAAAAGTGAGATTACTTAATACAAAGTGAATGTTACGTCACTGATTTACAACTTCTGTGACTAGTGGTTTATTAATTAATATTAACATAAATTAAATTAAATTTGTGATGTACTTATTATGGATCTTATTCATATGACAAGGTTCTCTTTAATCGATACCGGCTTGAATATGTTAATTCGAGTTCTAAACATGATACATACTGGACTGGGACGATGTATTCCTATGCATCGATAGTTTTTTTTTTTTTTTCAATTGAAATATCGTAACAAATTAAAGTTTTAAAGTTTAAAAGTGGTGTAGTTTAAAAAGTTTCCAAAGCCTTACACTTACTCTGGTGCCGGTGATAGTCAGTGGGAGCTTATATCACTTAACATAGGAAAAGCTGCTGCTACCTACTTTATATATATCAATATATTTCTACAAATTGTTAAACTTTCATTTTTTCATTATTCATGATCGAATTATGATAATAATGAAGTATAGATACCTTAAAGCGTTGTCCTATGCGGGTGATAAATACGACGCGAAGCGACACAACGCGACATGACGCGACCAATAATGCAAGGCAGAATATCGCAGCAACGTAGGACTGAAGAGTAACAGTGATAAACCCCGCAACAACATTTGCTGCACTGCAGGCCCTGCGATGGATGATGATTATGGAGAACACTTCTAACGTCTGATTTCTATGAGGTTGTGGTCACCTTGTTGATGTTGTTGCGGGCTCTGCCACTGACCGAAAAGACCGCTCATCAGGTGACCCTTTTGTTCGTTTACCACCTTCCATAAAAAAGAAATACATAAAACTACTAGGTAGGTGCTTGATATTTTAGCGATGTGGCAAATCGCGTCGCGTCGTGGCGCCTTCTCGCGTTTGCCTCTCACGTATGACAACGGGCCAGACTCTTAATGATGTTCAATATGATTTATAATGAACGTTCAGTACATGTTGCTTTTATGTGTTAAATTTTGTTGCAGTCTGATCTGAACTCTGATATATGTCATATTTCACTGGTGTAGATTGTTTCTGATGGTCTACGGAAAAGCTCTAAGTGTTTGGTGAATGTAAACATAAAATCTAGCACAAACAACATGAGTACGTCAAGAAAAATTGGTTTGGACAAAATGTGTTCTTGTGAATCTTGTGTGTAAACTTCTTCTCCCCTCCTTGCTGGATTCTTCTTTATCCTTTTGATGGATTGAAGTGAATTGTAACATATTATAATAAATTATTGATAAATTTTATAAAAACAAAAAGTTATTTATGACGATGGGATACGAAACCACGCGTGCAGAGCATATTGGATTAGCAGTCTAACACCTTAACCACCTCATTATGGCAATGTCAAACTAAACATAATTATGTACAGTACATATTTTTAAAGATTCATTTTAATGGAAGACTATTTAAATTATTAACTAAACATACTTCGTCTATTTCTTACACAATTTGTAACTATTATTTACATTTAATTACAAATACCAAATTTTGTAAGTTTAGGAGTTTTACTTTATGTTTTCATACACATTATTTGGTCTTCTTCTTTTCTTTTAATTCAGTGGTTTTGATCTTAGAAGAATTCTTCAGGCATGTTCGTCGGTTACTTTTTAAAGACTTTTTTAATATCTTACCTATATACCTATACAGTATATCAAAAATCTAGCGACATTAGTCGAATAAAAATACATTTTAGAAATGTATTCACATAGCATAATTGAATACCTGAACCATATGTTAGCCTTAGTTCCCAGCAGTTTGCTTCTTTACAATACAACCGTACCTTTCTCAATGTCTTGTTATATGAAAATTAAAAAAAAAAAAGAAAATGACCTTCTGATGAGGAATTTAGGTTAACCAATTTGATAAAGAGTATATGTAGGTCGGTGTAACAGAAGTCGCTAGAAGCGAGTGCGTGTGAAACGCAAACTAACTATTATGGCCTTTTGACATCTATATCTCGAGCTATCAACCCGTATCTTAGAATAAGGACATAATTGCCTGTCTATTTCTTGGTAATTACGACCTTGCTACTTGAGCAATAGGATTTAAATTAATACAAAAAGGTTACCAACTTAAAGAGGCTTTTATTTGCTATGCGACTGTTCACTTGTGTCAATTGCTCCGTCTGCTTTAAAACGCTTGTTTCGTGAGCAAACAATGACATATAAATAAAATATGTTATTTGATAAATTTTGCTCCTTCTCCTTATTGTGTTTGGTATTTTATAACTTATTTTGACATTGTTGTAAAATAATACCTAAGTATAGTGGTTATTGTTTTAAAATTACTGACATTATCGCTTAGATACAGTTAACTTCAGCGAACCGAATATTTATTAATTCAGGTGTCACATAAACTTAGTAATAAAAACTTATAAGATGCCGCTATATTTGTAGTTTTCAATTAATTTGATTTAAAGCCCAGATAATTTTGTTTTTGTAAAATTCATCGTGTCATTAATAACAACCATTTTGATAGAAATGAATGCATTCTTCTTGATCACTTTACTCTTAACTGATCAAGAAGAACGAAATGCGCGTGAATACAGAGAGAAATTTCACAGCATAAAAAACTACCTATACTGAAATCGACTAACTTCTCATCCAAGAGGCCCAAACTACCAACGTAGTATTGGGGTTCAGACCGAAACATGTGTATGACATTTTCATTTGTGTTTGGCTAGGTCAGAATTTTTTTTTATCACATATTGTATTTATTAATTCCTATAATTAATAATAAATTATAAAAATACACATTTATTAGTAAAGAATTATAACTTCTACCTCGTGTATACAGTTCCATGCAACCTCTTTTTTTTTTTTAAATTAAATCAGAGTTTGGACAACTAGCAAGTTCTCTTAAAGTTAATAGATAATTTTACTGCAAAAGCCGAGAAATATGGTTTTGGTTCTTAAAAAATTTGTCAACGTAACAAAAACATAGTAAGCAAATGCTATTTATTCTTTTCATAAAGACCAAAATTGGAGTTTAGGAATAAAACCAAAATTACAAACTTATTTTTGTTATTAATCATCTAATAATCGTGTTTCGCGTATTTCTATTATTATTTTTCTTCTAAACTCTGCCAATGGGTGAAGGCATAAATTACTCTCAGCTGGATGGAAACAAGATTTTAATAGGAGATCATAAAAATTTTACTACAATAATACAATTCGGGCGTTAGTCGACAATAGGAGGTATTTATATAGGAACATACGTCGCCAGCGCAGGTGGGATGAAGGCACGAGCTGCGCCGGCGCCCCGCTGCGTCCGCTAGTGCTGCGCCGGTATCGATATCGACACAATTTATCGATGTCGACGATTTCGCACTCGATAGATACTTTTAACCGACTACATAAAGCTGCAAATTTGTCATCCAGCTATAACATATCGACTTAACAAACCGGTTGTGTTAGATTTATACAGTATAGAATAGTCCACTTTTTGTGATTTTCAATACGCTATATCCGAATAACGGTTTTTTTATCTGTAAATATGGCAAATAAGATAAAATTGGAATTTATTGCATTTCCAAATGATGTTGAATGTCACGTTTGGAATATCGTGACTATATTTACTAATATAATTATATTTACATGTTATACGAATACATAACCAATAAATTGTGAATGTTTGAAATTCATCATTTACTGAATTTACTTATTTATATATTGTAGATAATTACTTACATAAAGTAATATTTAAATAAAAACGTTTAAATTTTTTTTTTCATCATAAATGAATAATAATTTTTGTGTAAAAATAAGTGATAATTTTTCAATCATTTGGAAAAGTATTTAATAATAGTTTCTTGATAGACGACAATGGCTTTTTTGCCCGTAAGAAACTGTTGTGTGGCAATTCTTCGCAATAAACATTTGTAAGCGTGTGTTCAATTTATTCATACTTTGACTTTTTTTGTTCTACTTTGCCTTTTTCTTTAGCACCGTTTGAACAAAGGCTCAACACTACTGCGGCGCCGTTTAAATCGAAGTAAAACACCTGCTGACGTCAAACCCTCTTTATCTGTTGATTTAGTGCCCAAACGACTAACAAACAGAAGTTATATAAATTATCAATCTAATGATAAAATTCGCTAAAGATCTTTTAATTACATTAATTTTTTAAAGTTCGCTATTCTGTATGCATGGATCGTCTTGCTTGCTCTAATTCCAAAGAAAAAAAAATCTTTTTATATCAGTGTAGTCTTAAATCATTGAGATTTTTGTGTCAGGGAACTTATAAGGTCCTTACTAAATGAAATTTAATATCTTCATTATATTTAGTGAAATTATGATATAGATTTATATATAAGAATATTTATTTATTATATATATTATAATATATAAGAAGATATATTAGAGAACGAAGAATTACACAGTTCTTCGCTATTCTATTGGCTCAGTTAATGATAAAACAATCTGCCTAAAATCAATACACGCCTTCCAAGATAATATTCGAGATTGTCTTCGTGTGTGAAGCTAGACCACTCAAGAATTTCTTCTTTTTCCTTTTTTTATTGCTTTGTATCTAATTTATTCAAACACTCTACTCATACTTTGTAATAACAATAAAGCCTTTTTATTTCCATAACTTACAAGTTAATAAGTACAAAATTAGTTTATGTTGCTAATATTATTAGTATTTAATTACGGTTATGTATACCTTATACGTTAGTTTTATTAGTTGTTTTAATTATGATCCCCTCTGGGGTGAAGGGGTGAAGGCCTCCTTCGTCTTTTTCCAAACAGATCTGTCTCTTCCAAGGGCCATCCGATCTTTTTCTACTACATCGACATTGTCATCAGTCCACCGTTTATTTTTCTTAAATTTCTCCTTCTTAAAACTTAAGACCTTTTTTTCCCCGCTGGCCCCTTCCATCATGCGATAGACGAAACAATCGAAACTATGGAGTTTCGATTGTCCGCTGAGAGTCAGTTAAGCGCGATACATGACCAGCCTATTGCCATTTCAAGTTTGGTGCCTGTTTTAGAGCATCAGTTATTATTATTTTTTTTTTTTTATCGATGTTTATGCTTTTTATTTTTTGTCTTTTTCTGCTATTTTGTTTGCTTCTTTCCATTGCGCGTTGCGTTGTTATTATCTTCTGTTTTGCCTTTTTTGTTCTAATTGTCAGCCATACTTAGACCATAAACCTCCACTGATAAGTTCCATGACATATTACCAATATTATAGGATTTCAATCTCTGAATGTGGTTAAAAATAACACACGTTATAAATGTTCATATCGCAGGAATAAAATGCAAACAAATGGATCGTGCCTCAAGCATTTATAACCAAATGAATTATATAAGTTTTAATTAGTTTAGGATTTTTGTTTAAAAACGCTATGAATATTAAAAGCGGCGGATTAATTTAGTGCGTCCGCCCGGCCGCGCTCGACCGCCACGCAATTAAACCCCCAAACTGAACTAGCGTTGCGTTATTAATATTGGGAAGCAACTGGCGCCTTCGGCTGTTAAGAAAAAAGAACCGTTTATAAGAGTTTGTTGGGCATTATCGTAAAACGTGTATGGTATTTAATAGTGGGCACAAGGCGTGCCGCTCCTATTAGTGTGTAAGTTATATGACAGTTGTATTTCGGTTGGCGATGGCCGACGCAGGTTGATGTTTGTGCTGATGCCGCTGAGACAGATTTGGCGCTGGAAAGTCTCTCACGGTACATCTTGTCACTCATCGACTTACTAATATGAACCTTCTTAGCACATGTAAAGAATTTTAAAAACTAATCTATGAATATAAGATCTCTGCCTGCCAGTAATATGGTACAGTCGAAATTACTGCGTTTAGAAAAGTTGAATATAATAAATGGCTTTTTTATTTTATAGGCTGAAAATCTTTCTGATTAGCAATCAGAAAGGATTTACAGAAATTTTAGGATAGTCGCGAAATGTTAGATTATCATATAAACATTCATTACTAAATTGACAAATAAAATGTGTACGTGATCTTATAAATGTTACACAAGAACCAAATATTAAAATAAGAAAATTTGTGTGAACTAATGAAAAACTTGTGTTCACAAATAAATCATTTGTGAACACAAGTTTGTGTCAAATTTTGTTTAACGACTTTTAAAATAAAGTTCAAACACAAATTCAGACAAAATATAATATCAGAAATTGAAAGTTAGATTTGCTTGAAGCTTATTTTATTTTTGTGAATTATTTTGTAAACATATTCATTAATATATAATAGGTTTATCTATTAATATTTTAAGTGTCAATAATACATCTTGTTACGTATAATTTAGAATTCTTAAATAATATTTTGACTATGGTTCTTATCGTTGAAATCTTTTACATGTACCAAACTACAAACGCATGAAGTTCGACAACTTGTAAAGATTCTTATAAATAATTGGAAAAATTATTATAAATAATTTTTATTATAAACAATTAATACGAAAAATTTACGTTTTTTTCTTCATTAAATAATACGTGTACTTGAAACACTTTCATTTATTTAATTACTTTATATGAGATAGCAAACGTAAATAACTTTGCAAGTAACTTATAAGATCTGAAAAGTGACAGGTGATGAACCTGTCACAGTGTCATATACCAACTAGACTTGAATAAAAATATAAGTCATTTTTATTGATGTAAGTGCATAGTATATACATTTCTCACTAGTTATAAAGTTTTAGTTGCAGTGATAGAAGCTTAAGCTTAAAAGTTGGGCTTCTGAAAAGCTTTTTTCCATAGACGTACAATGTATTTGGTTTGAAAAGAAGTGTAAAGAAGGAACAGGAGGAGAGCAATTACTTCGTGTCTGTATTCATTTCAATCTCGGAGAAGTATCCATTTCTACTTTAATAAATAACATGAAATGCTGTTTAGCGACTCAATCACTAATTTCATTGGCATTTCATGTGCACTGTGCTGTAACAATACATAACACGATTCCCGGTCGAAGATCTAGAGGCTGACACAAAACAAAGTGGAAAGACGTAGTGCTAAAAGATGCTTATGCTTGACTGCCAAATTTCTGATGACGATGTTGAGGACAGAGCGAAGTGGAGAAGTAAAATCCGGAAAGCGGACCCCAGCACCGTATGGGATTTATAGCTTGGAAAAATGAGAGAGAGAGAGAGAGAGAGAGAGAGAGAAACAATACAACATTTTTTAAAGTTCGCTAAGCCTAAAACCCTCGTGTATTTTTATACCTATACATTATATTGCGTGAAATATTGAAATAATTAGTTTTTTATTTATTTTATACGTATATATTATTCAAATGGAAGGTATTAGTGATGACGTATGTATTTATTTCACAATGCATATAGATAGGTGGTAACATCTTCCATCTATTTTCAATACCGTAACATCTTTATATTGTCCGGCTCGCTTCGATCGGCGTATTTAAAGTCTTATACGATTGCGATTACAATTTAATCGATGCTTGTATCGGCAACTCGATTAACCTTTTAACATGAAATACAATCATTTTCGACATTTCTCATTCCTATACCTGCTTATGAATCAGTCTCAGGCCATTAATACTTAACTAACCTATTACAGAAAATAGGCATCGGGCGCAGTCAGATATTCCAAAACTATAACAGTCAACAAGTTGTATCGTTTTTGTTTCCAATATGCAATAAATAGGGCAATAAAGAGAGCGCGCGCGCCGGCGCGGCGGGGGGCGCCGTGGGGCCTTTAATTGTTTGTAATTAGGCACGAACTCGGCTTGCGTTTATTGACTGTTTATTGCTTAATATCCAGCGAGAGACGGGCCCGATGTTGAGGAGTCTATTTTGTAGGAATGTAATGGTCGTATGGAGCCGACAGAGATTCTTCGGCCATTAGAGACTGTTTTGATACGTCGCGGATGGACACGCTCCAAGCGCTACACGATTATTCAATTGATATGGAATGAAGCGTGATACAATAGTAGTTTGGCTTAAATTACAAGCTCCAAGAATATTAAATATACATTTCGTTTTTTTACATATAGACAAGCATTCCTGTTTGTATGCTGTTATTGAAACAAAAACGATCGATGATTAAACTTTATAGTAGTTTTCAAAGGGGTAAATATATTCAAATTTAATTATTCTTGCGACTTCATATGAAATTTCAACATAGCGTTGTGATGAGGTATTTTATTTAAATCAGTCATAACATAAGTATCAGACGTCATTGCGGAATCTGATTAAAACAATGCGTTTAACGATCAAATTGCCAGATAATAAAAGACTGTACCGACTATACGAACTAAAGTCAGGTCATGATATTTTTACAAAAGTATTAGAAGTCAATATTTAATCTATGGTTCTATTTAGATGTATTTCATGGCATATTCAGATTTAGTATCTTTAATTTTCTCTGTATAAATAATGATGCTCAAAATGTTTTTATTTGTGCATTTCTTGTTTTAAGTTTTGTGTTAAAATTACTTTGTTGTGATCTATTTCTGAGGAATACAAAGGTTTAGTTTTGTAACAAAAACAAAACCGACTTCAACTCTATATCATTTTATTTATTAGTCTTTTATTGAGTAATTTGTAGACACGATATGTCTTGTTACAAATCCAGTAAACCCTAACAGGGCTTGTCTTAAATCTACCAATATGTCAATTAGCGGTGTTCTTGGGAACACAAGGTTCAAGACCAATCAAAATTCAATGGAACATTTATTATTATCCTTCAAACATGTTTAAGAGAATATCAAAACCAATTTCCCAACAAGGACATTCTTTCGGACGCTTACCTTGATGTTTTCCCAGATTCGGGACCATTTAAGTTAGATTTGTTTCAAAATATTACACAAAACAATGTTTTCGTTCTATTCTTTATAAGAATTCAAAACTGTTCAATACTTGAGAAGGGTTTTTTTTACTTCTTAAAAGGGATTTCGTCTTGAAATTTATTTGGCTGACTTCCTCTAAGAAAATTGTTACTAAAATTATCCAGACTTCCGTAATAATAAAATATGATTAAAAAATTTTAGACGTATTATATTTGATTTAAGCTCTATATATGGTTGTTCATTTATGTATATTTACTCATATATTATGGCAGGTACCAATGTTTCGATGTCTAAAATTTGTTATTGACTTAAATAAAACAAAGTCCACGTGTTAAGAATAATTCTGCTTAGTATACCTCTGTTGAGAAAGATCGCGATGAGATCGGTGACTCGAGCTCGACGCACGCAAACTAGTCTGCTGGTGTGAGTGACGTCACTGCAAACAACCGCCGGCCGCCACGCCCTGCCACGCCTCAGCCGGCGCCCGCAGCACCCTTTCAACACCCAGAAGAACAAGCTCCACGAAACACAACTCTAACATTAAACACCTAGAACTCAACTTCTCTTGCACTCGTGCAATGGAATCTGCCCTCGATCTTCCAAGTACGTTTCAATGTAGAAGTTTTGTTTATTTTTCTTTCGGTAACAAATGTCAGTATGCCATCTTAAAGATACTTCGAAAGGATTTGAGGAGATCGAACCTTTCAACTTTATATTTTATTTTCACTTAGATATAAATAGCTAGTTTATTCAACTTGTCAAGATGGAATGGCATTTGTGTTGCTTTATTGCGGTTACGTAAAAATAATATTTCGTACTGATTTCTTCAGTGCCAAGTTAAGTTTTTTAATGAAACGTTTACACATTCAGATTAATACAAAAACCATTCAGATACAACTTAATATATTTACACAGTAGGTACTCTACACGTTACCTGATTTAGGACTCCTATAGGCTACTTACATTATTCGATACGTGGATACCGTTGTTAATTGAAATACCTTATTTGAAGCACCGATAGCCTGATTTGAATGGATTATTCGCCATTCGACTAGTGACACTTCCCATATCTAGGATATGCGAGCGTTTTAAGCGTTTTAAGCTTAGTTGGAGTGGTAAATCGAGAATAATCTATCTAATGATAAAACAAGAGAGTTGTGTCGGGATTGTGCACAATGGAAATTAGTAAACGCAGCCTACCTCTGGATGACAGACGTGTTAGTGTTTATTAATAATTATGTCATAAGTAGCTGTTGCCCGCTTCTTCGCTCGCATGGATTTCAATAAAAGCTGTGAATTTCGCAATATGTATATAAAAATATAATTCGTAAGTAATAAAAACATATTCTATCTCTGTGCCAAATTTTATCCAGATCGATCCAGCCATCCTGGACCATTCATCCATTTAAACTGTTGCAATTGTAATATTAGTAAGATTTGTTCTGGAATAGGAAATCCGTGAGTTACTGCGGCGTATATACTTAGAATAGGTAGAATATTTTTGTACCTACTTACATCTAGGTATATATTATAGGGTGATCGATGTGTCCAAAATATAACAAAATATGCGATCTTTTCAAGGCCCCTGCGGGTGTTACTGGATAAATTTCCATTTAAAAGCCTTATTGCCCTTTGGATGGTGGTAGTGATGATTTGTGTTAAGTAATATTTAAGATTATGACAACAAAGCTGGTCAATGGTGAAGCTGGTCAGAAGCTCAGAAACGTATACCTTCCATAAACATATTAAATTATTATTTTTTAAATTTATTTTATGTTATTATCATGATGATGATGATCACATTTTTATATCCATGTGTGTGTTCGATGAAATCTAATAAATATTTAGGATTGAAATTTATGAAAATAAAAATGTATGCGTAAATAAAAGTTTCTTAACGTTGTTAATTTGAACGTTATCGGCAAAATCCTAACATGCTCCCGTAGCTTGGGCAACCGCAAATTGACGGATGGTCGCCATGACCCCCGTCACAGTAAAAAAAAAACCGTGAGCAATGCGTGAACGGCGAGGCTCTCTCCAATATCCTGGCCCCCGCCGCGCTTTTGTGCGCCGGCCCGATGCTCACCTCGCTGACACGTACGTTATTTATCTCCAACGCCTTTGTTGTCCAGTTGCTTTTCAAAACTTAAAAACACTCGATAGAGGGGCGTTCGCACGAAAACAAACAACTGTGATAGTCGAGTCAATTTGAATGTTCCCCGCGCACAGCGATTGCACATCAATTCATCCGTGATTCGAAATCACCGACTCGACGAATGTAAATCGGCCAAGGAGTTCGCCATTACCGAGATTGCTGTCTGTTATGGTAATACAACGGGGAAAACGACGCTCGTTTGTATCGTATTGTGCGAATGTTAACACATGTTTTGCGGAAATACTGCGCTGTAATTATTTTTGAGGAACCGCTATCGCAGAGTAATCTCCATGAAGTAACTTTTCTCCGACTATAGGCGGAGTAAGCAGAATCTAAACAAGATCACACCCGATGCTGCATTCAAATTGAATACCGCCAAATTGTCACTAAACGATTCCGTACCGTGGATCCAAAATTAAATTCCAAAGCGAGACAGTTTGTGTGTTTTTGAAAAATCATTGGATTTTTTTTTTATATTTCGTGGATAAAATTATTTCCACTCATAATTTAAACGAAAGATCGATAACATTATAATAAACTTATGGCTGCTTATGTTTTATAAAAATTATTTACATTTAATTATTTAAAAACTTCAAATAGCACGAACGTTAGAATTGAAGTTAAACTTGCTATTGCAAATGATTAAATTAATTAGATTAAATTGTAATTTGGGTGAAAAGAACATGTTAAATACAACTGACGCGTTGCCCAGTAAACATTTCCTTGTACCTAATTCGTGAATAGCTGTGGTTAGGGCGCTGAGGTCGGAGTACGGAACATAATCCCACAAATACATTTATCATGTTCGAGCGATAAAAATGCCATTGAGATCCGCACCAGACAATGGGATACAAGCTCTCCTTACCTGACACGAAGCCGAAAGTCAATTATATTCAAATATAAATCGGATTTGCGAACATAAGTCGGGGACAATGACGTGGGCCGGCGCCGCTACCACCTTTCGGTCTAACCACTCGATAATAGGAGGGAACAATGGCCAGTTACGTCGCGCACAAAGCGTGCCGGTGATAGTGCCTTCTGTACGCCCCTATGTTATACTGCTTGATGTCTCTTCTGTGGACCAAATCGCAACTGTCGATAATCGACTTCAAATGGTCTAACCGACTCCATTTAATAAGGTTTTGTATTCGTGTTTTATGTGTAATTTAATTACTTATTTTATTTAAAATATAGAGAGAGTTAATACAAATATGACGACATAATCGTAAATGGATTTGAATATGTAATGGATGCTTATAATGAAATATTTGATATTAGACACTGGAATTTGTTAATTACGCACTATCGACCAATCCTAATGTTGGGTAAGAACGGATAGAATTTAACTGTAGACGTTATTTAACACTATTATTAGTTTTATAACCACTTTAGCAAATTTAGAGGTTGTCGAAGCTTCTACCTTTTTTAAAAGAAAAGTCCTCTGAGATAATTATAAAAACCGAATAAAAATTACAACTTGACCAATGTTTTCGAGCTTCCGGGTCTACACTTTTTTGAATACTACTATCGTATTGATTTTGAAAGCGTTTAGCGAGACTGCGTAAGTGAAAATTAAACGGATACCTAATTATAAGTTTATAATTAGTTAAAATATGTGTATAATATAACTTAGCAGTTTTTTTTTAATTTAAAAACAGTAGAGTGTAAAACTGTTTGTTTTATACGTAAGGGCTTGCATTCCACTGATCTAGCTAACTTTAGTTATATAATATATAGTCATGAGTTGTCAGTATCCGATTTACTAGGAAATAATTCCTTCTTAGACAAAAGGTCGCTGACTTTGAATTTATGTACTTTAAATTAACATTATAATTTGTTAAGACGAGTCTTTTTGTTCGTTTTGTGCGGTAATTTTGGTTAATGGGGAATCCGTATGGCATTCTGTCAGGCGAGTAATGTAATGCATTACGATCTGTCTATGGTAATTGCCGTAGATAAAGGGTCGTTTCTTATATACTAACAGTTGATTATTTAAACGCATCGGCAATTAAAATTTATTTGATGTAATTCTTTACGATCATTCTCAGAAATATGAACAAACAACTCGCGCAGGTGCAGAATTGTACCATTTTGAAATTTTGAAGAGTCAGTTGTATTAATGCAATTATTGCTCTTATAATTTTATTGGGTAAGGAATAGTCTTTAAAATATATATTTTTATAAATATATATTTGAACAACGAATATCCGTTATATAAGGGAGGCAAAGGAGCAATCTTTATACCAGGTCATGGTGGAGATACATATGTGTAGTATGAGCCTTTCCTCAGATCCTTTGGTCTTGTGTTGAAAACAAAGTGAAACGTTCCTTTTCGGTATATTTTCATTAACAAACAGTCTTTTTTTTTAATGAAAGCATGCAATACCAATGGAAAGAGCTCTCTGCGATCGGTATTAGCATATTGTTTTAACAGACCAGGGAATTTTGTGGAGCGGTCACGCCCGCCAAATCATAGCACAATACTCGCTCCGTGACGCTTGTCGTCTCTATTCATCGTATTTACAGTTGTCGCACTCGGCTTTGTCAACCTTTATTAGATATCAATGATGCCACAAAAAGGCATTTTGCGGCGATATATCATTGTCTACCTTTTGAACTCGAATATTTGTTAGTTTTTACAGACGCGTCGTGTGAAATACTGCCGTCTACTTTGAGTATGATGAAAGTAAACTGGATCAACTGGATCAGATTTATACCATAAATTCTGTTATTTTTTTTTTAATTTTTGTTATTGTAAAAAATACATATTATATAACTCTAGTACAATAAATTTGTTTAAATATTGGATCTACACTCGATTCAATCTTGAAGAACAATAAAAAAAGAAGTTGAAAATTTGAGATATTATTCAACTTTTCCCTCTTACTAAGTAGACTGTCACTAGTTTTAATTCGTGCACGTGTACAAAGTTTTAACATACGGTTTTTTTTATTTCGATCAATGAATCCATTTCTTCTATATACTAACTCAAGCTGTGATGGAGACGTGTCTTGCATTTGATTAATGTTGCTTAAGATGTGTCAAGAGATAGTCAATATCAATTTTACAAATTTTTGCAATTTAATAATATTGCAAAATAATTTATTTAGAATTTTTGCAATTCAATAACATTGCATAATAATAATAGTCAAATTTCCAGTGGTAGAGTTCACAACAACAAAATCTGTTGCACTGCAGCGCCGGCTCGACCGGTAAAATACCACGACACAGAGGACAGGCGTGAAGTAGAAGAAGTATTCTGCATTTTGTTTCGTGAGTGAGGTGCCGGACGCCAAGTTTCAATTCTTCCCACCATTCCCCACCTCACCTTCCCACCATTTTCTAATAAGGAAGGGATGCAAAGGGAAGGGGATTTCCGAAAAGAAATTGGCGTCAGGTAGACGCTTGGCCGTAAAAACTATTGCCAAAACCAATCATAATATGAACTACAGTACAGAGTCCAACAGATATGGCAGACTAGTACATACTGTGCTGACCCTGCGTAGGTGGGAAAAGAGCAGGATGATGATGATGTCAAACCTTTTCGCCAAAATTATGGCTATAACGTTATTTTTGTATCATATATCCTTTAACAGATTCATTTTTAAAACCCGGCAAAAAACCAGGAGTAACAACTAAGAAAAAATCAGAAGCTACTTCTGCTTTTTATTTGTATATTTTATATCCTTTAACAGAGCCTGTGTTTTAAAACTCAGCAAAAAACCAGGAGTGACAACTAAGAAAAATCAGAAGCTACTTCTATTTTTCTATTTGTATATCCTTTGACAGAGCCTGTGTTTTAAAACTCAGCAAAAAACCAGGAGTGACAACTAAGAAAAAATCAGAAGCTACTTCTGCTTTTTTATTTGTATATCCTTTGACAGAGCCTGTGTTTTAAAACTTAGCAAAAAACCAGGAGTGACAACTAAGAAAAAAATCAGAAGCTACTTCTACTTTCTATTTGTATATCCTTTGACAGAGCCTGTGTTTTAAAACTCAGCAAAAAACCAGGAGTGACAACTAAGAAAAAA
>DWLR01002375.1:0-15609 GCA_018246295.1 Papilio alexanor hazarajatica | reverse complement strand
CCCCCCAATGATGCGATCAATGGGGGAGGCCTATGTCCAGCAGTGGACGATCATAGGCTGAGGTGGTGGTGGTGGGTAGTGGTTTTAACGGAAATAAAAGATATCATCTAATGCTACCTTATTTTCAACAATGTGTGCTTGCGAAATAACTCGCCTGCATAATATCGTGAACTCATTTGAACGAATGCTGTGAAGATGGAACGATTTTAAATCGCTTCTGCAAGATACGCATCGCATCTTTAATGCTTGTCGGATGCTGTACAGAGGCGTTTAGATAACATGGATAAGCCATGCAAAATATAACTAATTAATAAATTGTAATAATATTGAAAAACTAAAATATGCTATTATCAAGATTAAGCGGAATGTTTAATTGGATGGGTAAACATGTTACTCACAGTTCATACGACATTAATTAATTAATATTATAATTAGTGTTAAATTTTAAAGAATCAGTTGCTTTTTGCGTAACTTCTATAAGTCAAAAGGATCAAAAAATTATTTTAACTTAGTTTATTGATTTAAACAATGAACTAAAATTACATCAACTTGGTCCTTTTCTTCATTCCTTTTGGAAAAGTGTCAAGAGACTGAAACAATTGATACAGTAATAAAAAATGGTATTATTATTAAATTCGAATCATACTTTGAAAAAGTAATAATATCGCCAATAGCCTAATGGTTTAGGGTACGGACTATCGATCACGAGGTCGCGGTTTCGAATGCCGACATTCGACTACTGTCGCTTTCCATATCCTAGCACAAGCGTTTAAGCATATACAAATGGTAAAAATATTAGGTTCCTAATATAGTATAACTACAATTCCATACTATTATTTTATGTGGAGACAATGCGCTAGACTGGACAAGTGGATCGTTAACGTTGAAATCATCGATATTATTGTTTGAGCCATAAATGCAGATTCATTCCGCTCAAGATCTCGTAGCTTCGAGTGAACGTGACTTCATTACGTCACATTTAGATAGAAACAAACAAATAGACTGTCAGCCATATCATCAACCTCGCAATAACCTACAGTAGATGTTTTTTTTTTTGTATCCATTCTTTTCAAATTGATCAAACAAAACACATTTTCATCAAGCTTTTACTCTCTTGCTCTCGTCGACGTCATTTTCTATCCCTCGGGAAAAGATTTATTATCGAGACAAAAGTTAACCGTAAATCTGAAAATCTGTGTAAAACATTTCATCGTGATGAAGGAGTTAAAGCGTAACTACAAATATTATGTATGGAAAAATTATTTATTAACTTTTTTTCACTTTTTAATTTAACTAGTCATATCAAAGTGAACTTCTTTTAACAGACTTTTAAAAAAGAAAAGGTTCTCAATTCGCTTATATTATTTATGATTTTTACCTCAGAATTTCGTCATTTACGATTTAACTTTTTTTTTGAAATACTATTTAATTTTAAATGACATTAAACCTTGGGTTCCGAAAATATTCTGAAATTTGTCATATTAGTAGATTTAAGACTAGCCCTGTTCGATTTGTAATGAGACTTATCGTAGGAAAATCTAATGGCTATAAATGACTTAATTACTGAAACGTAAAACAAATTATATAAAGTACTTGGTTTTTATTTTGTTAAATAAAAAAAAATGTTTGTAAACAAATTGATAAAAAAGTAAATTTGTTATTTTAAATCATGGCGTGGCATTTTTACTTTTAAGTAATAATACAAATATGACCTAGTATACAAGATTAACAATTCAAATGTCAATACCCGCTGTGAATTCAGAATTACGTGATAATTTTGAAAAAATAAAGTTAAGAAAGAAATCACATTTCGTCAGTCGTCGAATTCGAGAGTGAAATTGCCCAGAGCTTTTATTGAGCTGAGAGATGTACCTTATTAAAATTCCACCGACAGATGACAGTAATAAAGAATATTTGTTCAGTATGAATACAAATTTATCGCTCAGCCAAAACGAATTACTTAAGGTCTTAAAAGAACATTTAATTAACTTCTTGTGTGTCACTCAGAAAAGAATCATTGACTTATTCACGTCAATAAGTCTTTTCTGAATCATCACACAATATCATGAAAGCTACTAAGTCTGGTATTTAACAAACTAACTAGATTTGCGCAGTGAACCCCGGCCTACAACAATAAGAGGCTCCATTTTCCCCGATCCCGCACCATCTCATCCCATCCCCGCAAAAGTGTTGAGTGCTTGATGTCAATCGATGTAAATATTTTATTGTCAATAACTATTTACTGATAATATTAGACTCATTATAAAAATATCTCAGAAAGTAGCCCACACTTCTTACTTTAAAATGTTATTCATTCTATTTTTATTTAGATTTTTTTTTTGAAATATCAAACTAAAAAGAAGAATATATCTTCTTTTTAGTTTGATATACTGTTAATTTTTTTTTAATTTGTTGTTATTTAAACTATTACTTATTGTTATTAACATTAATATATTTTGTAAATAACAATGACTACTGCTCACTACACAAATTTAATATGAAATTTTGATGTAAGATTTCCGGTATGAGACAATGGTCGATGGCTAAAAGGACGTATCCCTTTCAATTCCATCCCCCTTGATTGTGTTCACTAAGTACCAATTAGTCGGCTCGATTAGTTTTGTATGCAATTGAGTTTACTACGACATTATCGAACATATGTCTGCGCGGTGCATTATATTCGACGCGCCACAGTAATATTATGAATACATTGTGTGAATCCCGTAATTTAATACAGTTATGTTTTTGAATTGTAAAAGTATTCAGAATACAGAATTTCATCTCACCTCAGACCTCGAACCTTAAATGTCCAGGTCCAGTAACTATCATACATTTAGGGATTTTTCTTAAAACAAAATGAGTGAACTTTTAACGATAACGGTAACAGAAATGCGCAAAAATATTTTAAAATGTAAATATCGAAACATCAGCCAGAATTAATGAGAATCTGTTCCATAAGCGATGTTTTTAATGCTCTGCCACCATGGAGATTACCCGACTCATTGAAAATGATACAAGGCTTTCGTCGCGTTTGCCAAATACTCGTGTTTCATGCACGGGTTATTTGAGAACTTATTCTGGGAAGAGTAAAATAAAATATTTTGATTACTTTAAAAATGTCTAAAACTAATACATGGTTCATGAATGAGCTATCATTATCAGGATAATTTTTACGCATAATAATACCCATTTTTACGAAATTAAATATGTATACAGTTGGAAAAAAAAATCAATTTATAGTGAAATATTATGTTCAACCAGTTACAATCCTGCATAACTTGTGTGTAATTTGTAAAAAAAATCTTCATGTACTAAATTTTGAAAAAAAAAAAACGCAGAGTGAGGGATAAACAAAAACATAAAATATACCCCCAGTAGTAAACCAAAGTGTCTCACGTCGTTGACAATCACTATCATTTTAATCGTATCTATGGTTACAAATTATAAAATACAAAATCATAAACTGGAAATTGGAAACTAAATTTTAACATTAGTGACTTTCAAACACAACTTTACGTAGAATTTAAAAGAAAACTAGAAAATTAAATGACCACGTTATTTCGTTGATTTCACGATGCCTTGACAATTCATAATATACCTAGACAGATTATAAACTTAGAAAGATTAAGAACTCCTTAAACGGTCGATGACATATAAATGTAGATGAAATCTATTTAGTGGAAGTTATCTGTATAGAAGTAATTCTATCAATAACTGTTCCAACACTACTCAGATGCAGAATTATCAGAATATGTCCGCAGACTCGAGCTACTAAATTAAACCGAATACATAAATAACGAGCGTAATTGGGAGTGAAATTACTCTGTAGTTCTGATGAACCGCTTCAATTTTTAGTTGGAGCCGTTAGTACAAGGCCATGGAGCTTAATTCATTTATTCTTTGTTTACGTTATAAATGTACTGTTCACTAACTATACAAGCAAAATTTAATTATAAAAAAAACTACGAGTGCAATGATTGGTATGAACTATGAGTGACCAATATTACAAATGCTTTTAATTTTTATTTGACAATGTCAATACAAAAATATAGATCCTCTCGCCTCTGTCGTCGATCTAAAGTTGCTTAGAGAGTGTGCAGTTTTAGCCAATACCTCATAACATTTAATATTCAGAAATTGCTCTTAGAATGTAAATAATGTTACATATTATAACAATAATTCGAACAAACCAATGAAAAGGAAAAATTTAATAAAATTAAAGCAATTGAATGCAATTCAGAAATATTATGTGCAAAAGTTTTGTTTGCAACAGGCAGTAACAAGCCCTTTTGCCCTTAATTCGCAAAACAACAATAAAAATAAACGCGAGTACAAGTGAATGTAACGGAAAAATCGGCAGCCACCCGCGGTCGCAGATGCGGGGAACGGCCTCGACGACAAACAATTTTATCGAAAATTACTTTCAGCAGCAAGCACCGTAAAATTTGTCATTTTTCTAATGTAAATAAAGATGTGTGTGGTAAAGTTTTGTTTAATAATTGAGCAAAAGAACAAGGACGTTTAAGGTCAAACTCACTCTCTCGTAGATCATCACTTCGAGATCCATTATATCAAAAGTGTACTTATTTTTCGCATCAAAATCAAAATTCATGATTCAAATCAGAATCCTTGAACGTAGAGAGGTGGTTAAAATAGGACGTCAGAAGTATAAAATATCGAATATTTGATTGTTTTTATAAAAGTCATCATATGTTGTAATTCTACGAATATAAATAAATCTAGCAGTCGCTATGATCTTTTGACTAAGATCATGACGCCTGCGAGATCCATCTCCGCCATCTTTAATTTATGATGTTTAAACATTAAAAAATTGTTGGCTGCGGATTGGAGATCGTAAAATCGGACTCATACTCTCATCGACAAGCTACCGAGTCTTTAGTTTTTTACAATATAATTAATGATACTTATTCAAAGAACTACTTAATAAATTAATTGCGATAGTACATGGGTATATATTTACAGAATTTATAAATGCTTAAAAATCTTGTACTTATTTTTCATAGTTAACCTAATGGACAGTTTAATGGAAAGTTTTAACTGGTCGTTAATTTTCCAGTTTACAGGAAAATCAAGGCATAAAAGTAGCTTTATTTGACGATGCTCTTACGCTCTATCGTTGTTTTGTGCGGTTAGCTTCACGTATCAGTGACTTTATCCTTTAAGTTTAATGAAAGGCCGTCCATGTCATGCATATTTGAGCGGTCGACTGTGGCTTAAGCATCCTAAACAAGCACGCAAGCAATCTTTAGTTATCAGGTTCAATCCAAGAGAAATTTTCCGGTCAATTGGTGTCCTTTATAACTTACCCAATATTGCTATCGTATAATATGTTTATGACATTCTACATTTTGTAATTTTCATTTAAATTGTCTCAATTTTAACATTATTCTTCATGCATATTTCTTATTCTTCTAGTGCCATCGTCTATCGAAGGTCGTCGATCATGATGGCGATATGGAATTTCGATGCGAACGCGAAATAATGCAGATTTTTAGGCAATGATGTCTTTCTGGACATATTTTTCATAAACCTTTCGTTGTATTCATGTATTGTGTGTACAAATTCAAAATCAGATAAAACTGTAGTCAAAATATAATTAAATTTATATGAAGATAAATTAAAAGGAATCATTGGAAATCTAAACAAAAAAAAACGAATTTATTAAGAACTAGCTACTAAATTGTTTTAAATTTGCTTTGACTGGTTTGTATAAATAAATATAATATGCAAATACTGGACAGACGAAAACTATTTTGTCCATGCCACTAATTACCTTGATAGTGACCGCACAGAGCCATTATGTTCACGCCATTTGTTTGTGGTGTCCGCTATTGAGTTTATAGCTTAACAAGTACCGCAAAGGATATGTGTTATGTGACCCCATAACAGTAATTTTTTTTTGAAAATATTACAGTTGTCTTAGTGTTTTATTCATTAAGCCAGAGCTTATGAACACTATTGTAGGTTCCTAAGTTCTTACCTTAGTCTATGCCTGCACCTGGGCAATTACAGCCCAGCATAGTCAGCCTTCCCATACGTAGGCTTCTTAGTAGAAATTATGGCGCACGCCCCGCAACAACACTTGTTATACAATTAAATACCACGACCTCATTAAAGTTGAAGTATGAAGTAAAAATATTTCCTCTATAATCCTCCACTTTTCTTTTTCGTTGATGGAGCGTTGATGGAGAAAGAAATAAATAGGAAAAGGTAATATCATTTTTCGGTAGCGATCACTTAAACCATCGCTTTAACCAACCATTTTCCATCTTCTATAAATAATAGTATTCTTTTTTTAGTCTTAGATCTATAATTTTTTTAAAAATAGTACATATAAAAGCTTGCTACACATAGCTACAGGTATGTTAAAAAATATATAAAGGCTAAAGAGATAATGAAACTCATGTCAGTATTTTACGTTAGACGAACTTCAACGCCTCCATGAAAAGAATAGAAAAGTATTAAGAATTCGAATTCCATTGACCTGGATTATTTGTTTTAAGCATTCCGATGCAAAACTCACGCATTGTGCCCACAACCGGTGATTGTTACGCTTCGTCTAGCTAATTAATGAGACAAGCCCCGCAGCCACGATCTGCCTATTAATTACCGATAACAGCAATCATTAATTCAAACATGTTTGATTTAAATGATTTACTAGCTTTACGGTAATGATGTTTGTGACAATTACAAATTATATTCTGTTGATCAATAAGTTACATATATTTAATAAACATATTATTTTATTTATCCTTCGCCTAGAATTATTGTCACCGATCTTTGTAGCGATTTAAGGGGGAGGCTTATGTCCAGTAGTGATTTCTGTTGGCTAAAACTAATTGTCATATATTGTATTTTAGAATACGAAGGCGAAATAATAATCGATTTGCGTGTATTTAAATGACTTTAGTAGACATAGACTTTCAACGTGATGTCAGTCCTTCCTCTACCCTATATAAATTATTGGGTAGAGGAAGGAAGGGGAAAAGAGGAGGTAGGGATAAGTGGTAAGACCAATTCGAAAACAACAAAGCTAGTGTCTCACAAACATGTATTACGATGTCGAAATGGCAACGAAACGGTTCTCTACTGTCAAATTAACAATTGATAAACAAATGAGACACGATTGTAATCAGAGTCGAGGAGCTGATATCTTTTTTATTTATGTTGATAATATTTTGTTCATGCAGCATTACGGTTGTTAGAACAAAGGAATGTTTTTCACAGCTGTAGACGAGATTTCGTCGGAATTTCTGTTATTAATGAAACAATACCGAGATGCACTGGGTGTACTTTAAGAATCGCTGCCGAGTTTTGCCGCAGAATACGGAATTTAGCCTTTATTGTTTGTAGATTGTAAAAATTGATTCACTAACATCCTTAAATGTTTTTATCCACCTATATTAATTTTTTTTAAGCTGAAGAGTTTGCTTACTTGTAATTCTATTTTCAGACACAAGCATTTTTTTCTTTACGTTTAGGAGCCGAATTGATAGTACGGTTGTTTGTTAAGGTTAGGCTTATTTGTCAAATATGCTACTTCACACTGTTACCAGTTATGAGTCTTTTAAATAAAACAGCGTGGCTTTTGCTTTTCTAGCTAGCTTTTGATATTCTTTTTTAAGTTAAATTTGCACATTACTGGATTTTAATACAACATTCATATGTATCAGTCTACTGCTGACATAGTCTTTCCCCATAAACAATATGTGGTGCTCAATTTTTCACTGCCGAATATATCCCGCAATCTTCACTAAGCCCTACTTCCAGAAGGGTTATTTTTTGCTTTAACGTTTGCAGTTATTCATCCACATTGGTCCACACCGTCAACCGCAGTGAATACTTCTAAATCAAGAAGAATTTAGTTTTGTACGAACTTAGTCATTTCACTCTTGGCAGACTGGTCGTGGTTATCACTTCTAAATATTAAGTGTCATAAAACAGAATGGTCGAGTATCGAGTATTTAGAAATATTTGCCTTGAATACGCATAAGCGTATTCATTCGAATTATATAAATAATTGAAGATTGCTTATAATTATATGAAATCCTAATAATGAAATGTAAAACATACGCTTACCAGTGAAATAGGCGGTCGAACTAAAAAAAAATGATTGAAAATTAGATATGATAATATTTAGAAGTATTCAGTGATACCACTATCTACCGTGTAAAGTATGTGCGGATGAATAACTGGAAACATCAAGGTTAGAATACAGCCCTTCAGATGTTAGGTGCATCTGTCCATTCATGGCAAACCCATTAGTTATCAATCGAAACTCTTAACATATGGGAAAGCCTTACTTTCCTTCAATCAAAATTTTATTAAGATGTAAAACTTTTATTGAAGTGAAGATATATTAAGATATCTGAACGTTATTTTTACGGGATCATGAGATCATTGACATTCTATTATTCACATCTCTTAATGGAGATAATGCTGTAATCGAATCAAAAAGATTTGACATTTAATTAGACAAAGGTCACATAGTGGTTGAAGTAAAAATAAGTAGAAATACTACGAGAGTCACGTTTCTGTTATAAAAATAGAATCTCATAATATGATCGCTTCGAAAACTTATTTTCGCTGCGGCAATTTGTCGTTAAGACCGTTCAAGACATCTGTGCTGGGAGCACGCAATGAGCTTTGCTAGTTTTACACGTAAAATAAATTTTTCTTTCCATTTTTTTACTAAATATTCTAAATTTTGGAAATATAAAATTCTGTAACATTTAAATAATTTCAAACTTACCATATCAAGAAAAACAATCTGTAAAAATTAAAAAAAAAACATGAATTAGCTTCGCATCATCTTTTTACTTCTTTAGTTTCCTTAAGAAGTATTTTCAATCATTTATAATGTCTTAAAATATTTTGCATGTTATTACGTTGACGGCGATGTAGTCAGTAAATTACATTCGGAATTTTTTTAATTTTCAATCATTTGCGATAAGCACAGCTCAGTGACGATATGTCACCGCCACAATTTCACCCCAATATATTCAATATATTCAAGGTATATTTTTTTGTACTTCTACTACTACTTACTAAAATAAAAGTAGTGGTGTTTATCAAAAATCATAAATACTTGACATTGAGTCTCGTCAGTGCTACATATTTACTGGTGTATAATTTATGGGATTTAGTTTTCTGATTTTCTGTCAACTCAAAGTCGCAACAAGGTCATAAGTGTCAAATTGTAAATACATTTCTAAAATATATTTTATCAGTTTAACAGTGGTAGAGTCCGCAACAGCAACATCTGTTGCACGAATGGCCCGCTCGACCGGTGAAATACCACGACCTCACAGAATACAGGCGTGAAGTAGAATTGATCTGCGTTTCTGCGGAGTGAGGTGCTGGCGGCTCAATTCTAGTCCTCTTCCCTACCTTTTCTTATAGGAAAAGGATGGGAAAGGGAAGTGGATTTGACGGAGGAGGTTGGACAAAAATGGAAAATGAAATATCCTTTTTTCTATTTATCTCATTCTCTGTCTATTAAAGGTAGGCAACACATCTGCAACTCATTAGCTTAACATCAAGTGAACTGATTGCTTGTTCTTCACCACCTTCTTCTATAGAAGAAAATCTATTTTAGAAGTACTAATTTATTAAGAAGACATTAATTACTATTAAAATTAGTACTAATTATTTAAAATCATTAATCATTAAAGTCTCCCTTTAAACCGTATTCGTGCAACTTTTAAATAAATTACATTACATATAAAAATTAATATTAAATATTCTCTGTGTCACGACAATCTCGTCTTCCAAGAATGTTACTAAATCACTCTACAATGGAATTTGCCTTATTAATTTATGTTAAATAAATCTGAGTGTTGAGGTTGTTACTCTATACTCGTATTTGCGATGCGTTTTATCATGTAAAATTCTTAATAGAATAAGTTTTAGCGATAATTCTAAAATGTATTTTATCAAATTAAAAAAAAAAAGTTTTTTTTAAAAAAACTTTTAGCTGATAGATTAAAAAAAATGATTAATTAGCTTTACAAAAAGTGGAATCTTTGACCAGAATGTAATGAAATGTAGAGTCAGTAAGTTATACATATTTAAAAAAAAACTGTATTCTACCAATAAAATTAAAGCAAATATATGAGAGCGAAGAAAGATTATATTAGACTGTGTATTTTAATATTTCATTAGTGGAATTAGCAAACATTTCGGTGGATTGATCCTTTTGAATTTATATTTGAAACGGGAAACAAAATTAGCTTCATAGCAAAAGTTATCAGGCTCAGTATCAGAAAGCTCATACGACAAGGTTGAAACTTGTTCGATCGGTGGAAACCGCATGAAAATTCATTCAGTAGTTTTTAAGTTAACAGCGTTCATACTGTAGAGACAAACCAATCAATCTCAAGTGAAAATTATACAAGCGGTATTGTGTTGATTTTTCGATATCTTTTCAAGCAACAAAATGTCAAAAGGAAGTCGAACTTGCTACCGGACGAAGAAGAGGGCTTTACTAGACCAACCAGCTATCAAACTGGCTAATACACCTTACGAAACACAACCACTCTACCGCTAAACTAATTAATTATAGATTTAAAGAGCGAGGCTTGAGTCCGGCCCTCGCAACCGCCGGTCTTCTCGGTAGCAACGGACTCCCCAGGGTATAGTAGTCTTCATCTTCTTATATAGAATCATCGGAAAATACTTCAATAGCGTGGTTCAGATACGAATTAGCTATTGGCCGGTTGTTAGTGAAAGCAGCATTGCAATGAACTCGTTGATTGTCTGCGTCACGGTAGAGTGCACTTTTAAAACGAACGTCTGTGCTACGGTAGTGGATTTTTCTTCAATCGCTTGTCATTGCTTTTTTCCATTTTGTTTTTTAATACCAAACGCTATTTAACTAGTAAATAAGTGTAAAATAAAATACATAACTCTTTAATCCTTGATGTAGACAGATATTACAATTACTATCCGATCGTCATCTCGATAATTCTTCAATGCGGTGCGTGTAAGAGTCTTGGATTTGGCTATGTACTGTAACCGTCGTACCGATAACGTTACAATCATGTAAAAAAGTAGTACTAAGAAGAAGATTGAGTATAATATACTCAATTATATTTCTGTAATTATATATTCAAATCAGATTTTCAAAAATTTTTGAAAATCATATAAGATCCGTTAATATTTTAAATTCAAATGAATGATTCTCTGCTGACTGCAGTCAAATATCTAAAATACTTTTTGTATGACTATTAATTATTAAAAAAAAGGACATAACCTTACTCGATAAAAAATTTTATTCATATTTTATTGTCGGTGTAATAAGACGAGTTAAATAAAAGTTTCACATCAAAATTAATAGGTATTTACTTAAGATTCTAAGTCGAAAGGAAGGTCAGGCTGAAGTTAACAACCGGCGGCTTTAATTAGGAAGGGAAGCTCTTCCCGAAGTTTTGATGAATGCGATTTAACAGACAAACCTCGTGCGCCGCGATAAGCGAACACAAATTTCAAATTTGAATCCTGCCTGTGTTGAAGTAATTGCTTTTTATTATACGCTAATTAAGAATTAAAACAACGAACTTGTTTGTTACAACTCGTTTTCGATATTCATGATTATTCTCTCGTTACCACGTCTTGACGAGCGTTTTATTACTAATCATCATCGTTGTACTTTAATTTTTATTTCAATATAGTGTTATATATGAAGAAAACTATTTTTCCTGTTATTAAATATTCTTCATTTGTAGTATATCTTATACACTCAGCATGTTACCTTTGTCTGTGTCTGTGTCTTTATTACAGCGACGGAGCAGCTATATCAATCGACTACACGTTATCTAGCCGCTCAATCAACTTTATGTGTCTTCATATGTTTTCCTTACTTTCTTCGCTTTATCGATTTCTCTTTCTATCTCCTCCGAAAAGACTGTCAAAGAAATCCATGTCTATAATTATTACGTCCTTTGTCCTTTTGTTTACTTCGACCATAAAATCATTCCTAACAGTGATTTTGTGAAGAAACTCGAAACTTGCCTTTCGAAAATTACCATTCGATCTGTACAACTTATCATTTGAAAGTAATAAATAACTGCTGATAAATGTGTATCGTCATTTGGCACTTTTCTTGAGCTGCGCCATTTGTCTTAACTTTTTTAAATTTCTTTTTAAAAACTTCTCTGTATACAGTAAGATAAAGTAAAACGCTGTCGATTCACAGTTCGAGACACTTTATACAAAAGACTGGAAGAAGATCTTTTTATCTCGGTCAATGCTGTGAGTCTTAAAACTAGGCCATTTTACGAATAACTATGTAATTTATTTATTTCTAAGAAAAAATATTTTTTAATAACTAACATTTAGAAGAATTTATCCAGTTCGATTCTTATTTTAACCCTGTTTATCTCCCTCATACTATTGAACTAGTTTTTTTACATATTTTTAAAACAATAAAACATCATTACAGAATAGTATACCATCACCAATATAGAATACAAATAACTATAAATATATTTTAAAGATTAGGGATTTTTCCAAGACTATTTTTTCATCATGTAATGTGTATTTTTGTAACTTGATCAAACGAAATGCGAATATTAGACAGTAAACTATCGATAAAACGAGGATTTTTTTTTTCGTACCTATTTAAAAAATCAAGGCATTTTATTTTTATTTTTAAATAAAAATCTTATTTTTTATACTTAGCAATAGCTAATTATCTTTAAAATAGTTTCATTTGAAACATAACAATAATGAACAGAAACTTCATAAAGAAATAAGCAATCTGAAATTTGTCCAAAAACGGATTCGTTAAGGTTATCAAAAATATACATTGTGTTATGATATATTTACGCATTCTTTAAATTGTCACGAGACAATTATTTCTAATTCCCTACATGAACCTGCGACAACCATTTGGTTCCTTAATGTGTATTCAAGGGTGATATGATCAACATTATTGTGAATAACATTTTAACGCTATTCCAATTCCCAACACAATAACCGTTTAAATATAATTTACCTCTCTGTATAAATGCACAAACTTATTGTCGTCTATTTTTTATTCCTAAACAACCATAAAGTAATATAGAATAAAGTGATGTGTGAAAAAAATTTGCGTTCATAAATTTCGAAACGCCTGCCATAATTTAATAGTAAATATCTATAAATGAAACTACCGTTTGTTTCAATAACATTTTTTCAATATAATTGTATTTCACTTCGAAAAGTACTACCTTTTTATGAGCAGAGAAGAGAGATGTTAGGAAATAAATTAAAAAGGGCCGAAACGTGTCTGTATAAAAAGGGCCCGTATTTGAGAAGCGGATGAATTCTTGCAAGATTTTTCGACGTGCTAATAACACTTTGAAGCATTCACGTATACCGTTACCTGTTTCCATTGTCGACAATTGTATTTTTCAAATAAATTAAAAAATAGACATTCATTGAGGTCCGAAAAATAGTCAAAATATTTTCAAAACTAAAACTACGAAATAACATTTGTTTTTAATTTTAATATTAATGCAACTTTTACACTGGTGTGTTTTACGTAGGATTTATTTGAACTTAAACTCAACACCGTGATATGGAAAATTGAATATAAAAAATTAATATCGAAAAAAGCGGAATCTTTATTGTCAGGTGCCAAGACTCACTTTGCGTCGCTGCGCCATTCCAGTTAGTTAATATTTGGTTACTGTACACAACAATTTAACAGACAATTGGCGATATCTATTGAATTAAAAAAATACTGTTTACTTTAGCAGATAAATATATGTTGCACAAATGAGTGGCAGAGTTGATAGGGGACTTAACAGAAAAAATTATATTGATCTAATCAATATCTTAGGGACATAAGGAGTGCCCGAAACCAACGAGAATATACGAGTAGATCTATGAATGCAGAAGAAGCGACAGAGGTGCGCCAGGATCTCGCTAAATGGAAATCCGTAATCTCTACCTGGTTTGTATGTCCTGTTCTGTTCTGTATGTTATGTTTTTTAGCAATTCGTTAATGCGAACCAATTTCGTCGTTTTAATTACAGCAGTATTTAAAGTAGGTTTTGTGTTATGAGATCGCAACACAAGAATCGTTAGATTACATCAAAACAAACTTAGATTTAGAATGTAATTAGAAACCAATTTGAATTCTTGTTATACATATTTTTAAAGATAATTTATGTGCAAGTGAACCACCATCGTATTTTTTACCTATCACCATATCAGACAACGAACGTAATAAAAAGAAGTGATATATTTGTCGTACAATACAAGGGTGCAATGGAAACGCACTCATATCTCTTGTCGAATTATTTCAGGCTGAGGTTTCCGCATTTTTGTATAATGAGTTTCATTCGGATCGAGAAGAAATTGAATTCGAAGTTATATGTAATATTTTTAGCATATCACTTGACGTTATATCTTTTAACTACGTTTAATATACGTTGTGTTTACTTGGAGAACTTTAAGCGCTACATAAAACTTTAAAAGTTTGTAATTTGACTTTTACAGCTAGAAATTTACGATCAAATAGGCAAAATAAGTTACGTAGAGATAGACTGAAAAAAGTGTTTATTTTAGCACATTTAAATTAATACATAAATGAAATAACATGACCTTTGGTTAACAGAGGTCTAGGTTTAAAGTAAAAATTGAAAGAGAACGAGTATTTGAATCGACATAAAAAAAATTGCGACGCCTCAAATGTTTTGTGTTCGCCACTTGATATTTTAATGCCGGCATCTAGTGAAATAGAGGAGTTTTTAAATCAAAATGAAAATAACGTTTTTCATATAATTTTGACATAATATTAACTATAATTTTGACGAGCTTATTTTGATAGAGTAGGTATCAAAGTATATTCTTTGTTCGATTGCCTTGCGATGCAAAAATGTTATACTTTTGATGTCGAAAATATTTCCGTCTGATTTTCCGCATACGGAGCTTACTTCCAGGCACATTTAGGACCATCTGATGATATGTTCATCAGATGTTCTCAAACACATTCATGTCGTAATGAATGTGTTTGAGACCAAATTATTTAAGTCGAAAGCGTACAGTGAAATACTGTTTACATTTTTAATTTATGGATCGTTTTTTTGAAGATATTTTTGGTAAAATTACGTTATAATGAAACTAGCTGTTTGTGCCCGACGTTCTCCCGAAATTTCAACGTTGCTCGGTTATAATTAAAATTGTAGGCTATAATTTTAATGTTATAGACTATAACATAATTATTTAAAAAAAAATGTAAAATCAGTCAATGTAATTTTATTTTCTTACAGCGAATGACCAATAATCAAACAAATCTTTTCATTTTTAATTATCAGAAGGAATATGATTAAATATGTTAATATAGAAAGGTCAACATTGTTAGAATAAACTAATGGAATCGAATTAGAAAATCGCACACGAGATCAGAATGCAGGAGATCAGTAAAATAACTGCATAATACATAGTCAGCATTTTTAAATGTATTTTTAAAATGCTTCTGCATGTTGTGGAATTGTATGTAACATGGTTTTGGACGTAGATAATTAAATGTTTTTATATAATTAAATTATTTAATTATTATATATAAATTATATAATATAATACAAATAAATATATAAT
>DWLR01002374.1:0-15612 GCA_018246295.1 Papilio alexanor hazarajatica | reverse complement strand
AGTCATTTATAGTCAACGTACGTTTCATTATAAATCCATTAAATCCAAACAGGCCTTAAATCTACCAATATGCCAATATTCAGTATATTTTCGGAGCACAAGGTTCAATTTAGAATTAAATAGGGCCCATTTGGGAATGCCCCCCCCCCCTTTCCAACCAAAATGAATAAATAAATCAGTTCATAATACGAAGTCCTTGAGTAATAAACGTAAAAAAATTCAAGTGAATTGAAGTCGGTTGAAAATAGATCTATGTTTGTCATTTAGCTTACTCATTTTTGTTCCTTCAATTCAAAAACTTAGTTACATGCTTTTCCTTCCATTTAATTTACCATGTTTTTTGTTTCTTATCATCGATGCCATAAGGGTGCAGGAAGTTATTTTTTCAGCTCTTATTTAAGAAAAAAAACTTTGAACGAGTCTTTTTAAGAATAAAATGAGTGTTTTCTTTAAGTAAAATTTGCTATCTCTAAGATTAGAGTACGTTTCCTCTAGATGCGGCTAGAAAATTCCAGCTGTCAATGTTGCCAAGTATCGCAATAACTTAACGTTTACTATTAATTAAGAACTCGGTAAGGTTTATAGTACACGAATGTATCGAAGCGGTTGGATAATGAAGTAAAAATTAACAACATGAAAAAAAAATATATCTGAGTCTCTTCTGAGTGTTAGAAATTAAAAATGTATCTAGAATGTTATCTGTTTAAAATCCATTGTTTCGCATTATTTAAAAATTAAATAATTTTTCTTGGCTTAATCTACTCATAAAGTCTGAACAAATTATACTTAATATTTATACGTCCATATTCTGTCCATATAAAAAGGAAAACTCTATTTGATATTTGTCTTTGTTAATGATATTTATATTTAAGACTTTCTTTCATAGCTAAAATGATTTTTAATAAATCGTCTTGTCTGTCGAACTGGTAACTATCAAATCGTAATCTAACGATTTGAGGAGGATAACGACTAGATATGATTAAAGAAAAAAAACAAGTATGTTTTCGTTCTAATATAAATCAATTAAAAATTCAAACACATTAATTGCAATCTATATTTCCGCAGCGATATAAAAATAGACGATGGGTACGAATAGTAACGCTCGATTAGAAATCAATCAATTAATAGAGTGGAGCCAATCAAAAACCAATCTTGAGCCGAAAACACATATCATTTGCCTAATTAGATTGGGCGTTAAATCGCCAAACAACCATTTATAATCTGTTCATTTAAAAATAATGCCGCATAAAAAACTCGTCAAAGATATTGTCAGGAGATACGGGCCGCAGTCTGTTCGCAGGCTTCGATCGAAAAGTAAAAAAAAAAAACTCACTCGAGGCGATCCGTGACTCCTATTTTTTTGTTTTATTATTTTTAATTCATATTATCGTACGGCTATCCCCTTTAATTTTGTTTTTAAGTATGGCCCATGGTATGCTGGCAGCTATGTTTATGGATATTCAGAATTCCGTGGTGTATCGTTCACGGGGCGATTTCGTTTTATGTAAATGCGCGGCGGAGGACTGCAGGTGTGTTTTAATAATTGTGACAGATGTACCCGCTTTTTTCCTAACTACCAATTCCCGGTAACTACCCTTCGCGGATGGATCAGGAAATTCGAAGTTTTTACGATCGTTTCTTTGAGGTCGTTGACTTACTAAATTTTTAACGGACGTGAAATTTTAATAATTTCAATGAATACGAGTTTCTTACATGTCCTTAAATTACATATTCCATTAACATAATTTATTTTCTGCATTAATTGAAAGGGGTTCTTTAATTATATGAGTTGAAGGTTCCATTACATTTTTCATTGTTATAAAACGATACGTAAGATATTAACATAGTACTTGGCGTGGTACTATGAAGTTATCATATATCATATCATAGCTTGTTTTACGGTTATACATTTCGGCAATCGAACGTTTTATTGACAATAAAGTAAACATAAAGCGGCTGCCTTAACTAAGCAAAAGGAACAGTGAAGTTATGAGCCAGTAACTAGGCGCTTATATCTAACATTCAGTAGCCTCCTGGGATTTTGGATTAATGGTTTTTTTTTACTTTTACGAGTACGTATGAAATGACGTATTTGATGTTTATGGCGGCTATCATGATGTATATTATTAAAACGTTGTAGAGGGTGAGGAAATCGTCAATGACGTTCTAATAATATCAGTTGTGTTAAAGGACTGATATGGAGATTAGTACTAAATAAAACTTTCAGATATTTTTAAAGGGAAAAGAGTGAAATAGAAGATTAAAGTTTTTATAAGGAACTAACTCATTCATAGGTTAGTGCAATTAAAATTAATATTTATTGCCTCCGATAAGTAATAGTGTTTCTATGGTTTTGTTATACCGTCCGTCAAATCCATATAAAAGAAAATGATTTTAAAAGAATAATTTTATACGTTTATTTGTGGACTGTGGAAGATAGTGATGAAAATTAATATAGTGCAAAGACAGATAAAACTAGGAGTTCCATAATGTCATTTTTATACACAAGCAAAGTGAATATACGCGAGCATTGGCTAGTAGCTCTATCGAAGAAGATGCCAATTAGATACGTATTTTATCTTACTGCGGTTGTTTCTAAGGACTTTACAATTAGATACTGAACATTACTTCAATAGAATCGATTAATTGAAACTAATAGAGTAACTAAGTGAGAGAAAAAGCTTGTTAAGTTTGATGTATGAGATGATTCAACGTGGCCAGTCTGCAAGGCGCGGGCATAGCGGGTAAGATCGGCTCCGCCCAGGATTGAAGCTGAGATCCTTTTTATGCAGTTATTGAACAAAAATTGAAACGAGAAATTAATTAGATGAATAATCGAAAACATGTTTTTTATTTTCAAGTAAAGATATAAGTGACATCTTAAGAAAGGCGTCAATATATGGACGTAGAGTAAGCAAGGGAGGCGTGCTATCTCTGCCTATAGGCAGATGTATACTGCTCGGTTAAAGGATGTGTTATGTATATATTGTGTTTTAAGTAAACTAGACATCCGTTGTCGCCGCAGGCCCAGCCGGAGAAAACAGGACGCGCTGGACTCCTTTTGGAAATATTGGCAGCAAAAGTCGCTAGATAGAGAGTTATGGAGGGATAGTTAGACCTTGGTCCATTGGTTACTCTTCGTTCAAAATAATATTTGTTTAAAAGTAACTGCTGAATGCAATACGCTCTTGATCTGATATAATATTTTCGTGATTCATTTAGACGCTCAATGGTTTCTAAAAATCATATATACTCATATGAGTATAGTTACGCTTAGACCGTTCAATGACTATTTAATTTATTATGATAATATTTGGTGCAATCATCTGAGATTTCTTTGAGTGTCGTAGCATCGAAAAAGGGAGACATCGCCTATCCGATCTCTAGACTGTCTCGTAATTATGAGTATATACAAAAAAACGCTTGATTTATTATATTATATTATTTTACTTAAACTATCATTTTTAATCATCTTAAAATGTGGAACAATTTGAGTCTCAACCCAATACTTAGTGTATTGGGTTGAGACTCAAATTAACTACAACACGGATAGATTTCACATCGGTGCTCACAACAAAGCTACTGGTCATTTAACATTTATACTCAATAAATTCCTTCGAGTTGGGATGTTGCCAGTACTTTGACTCCGAGCCATTGCTTTCAGCATATCGGCTTCTGTGGACGGAGGTGTGAAGCGGACTACATGCCAACATCCTTGTTGATAGTAAAATAGATTGTGCAAACATTTACATAACTCAGTGATGTCACGCTTACAATAAACTTCATAGTAAGGGATCTGTTTACACTTTTATAAATAGGAGCATTTTTAATATTCTTTTTTACTCTTTTAACTACGCTTAAGTACCTATATGTTAGGAGTTGGTTAAACATGTTCAACTAGTGCATTCTAATCTAGTCCTAATATTTCACAAATCGTATTCGACACATTTACGCTATTAACAAATCCAATCTCTTACTGGCTATTTATCTCTCAATCTGACAGTATTTAGGAACATACTTTTATTGTTAATAAAATGGGTTTAAAAAGTCTGTGGTCCCCCTTCGTGAAAATTCCATGAAAATGTATAAATGAACATAAATGAACACCTTTATCACATTCACCATAATTTGTTGTGAATAGGAAGGGTTCATTTTACGTATTCTAGACAAGAACTCTCAAGTACTATAACGGTGTTCCAAATTATTAACTGTATAAAAATAAGCAGATTCAAATATATAATTGCCGTTAAACTCAGAAGAAAAAGCGTTCAAGCGGAAAGATAAAATAACAAAAGCATTAAACGATAACCTTATAAAATATTGGTAATGCAATGTTAACGAGATCTGCTTATGTAAAGATGTAATATTTTGCATTTAATAAGGGGCCGTATACATAGCGTGAGGCGCGTGGCCGTCGGCGGAGATGGACGGCCGATACCGCGGCCCTTCGATCGGCCTGAGCCGAGCCGAGTATGAAATTATTGGAAAACTGGGCTTCGTGCCCGATGCATCTGCCTGCCCAATGCCCGATGCTCGGCCGGAGACGGTCCGATGTTGCTTGCAAACGACCCGAGAAATCCGAGTAGGTTTTTAAAGATAAATCTGAGAGATAGTGCTGGCATACTTTAACTCGGAGCCAGCTTTTCGCGTGCTGTTACAATTTGCGAGGAACTTGCGCTATCTAAAATGATAATGCGAGCTTTAATGTTCGAATTAGAGACTATTTTGAAGCCGTGTTGGACTTGTAGCTTACAGTTTTTGTTCGCAAATGAATTTTGAATTAGTCTTCGTAAATGTTTAGATGCTCGTAAGTAGAAATATATTAGCTTATTATTCAGAAATTATTTGACAAATACGCATATTACAACACTGATACTAGTAAATTAATAACAGTAATTTTTTACTTTTAATTTATAATAGAAAAGACATTTTGGGCTTTCAATTCTTTTATTTTTAATGATATCATAATGACAAGGAAAATGTTATTTGTGTAACTATGTTGAATACATTTATTTAAGCAGAATTAAGAAGAGGTTTGAATGATGGTTTTCCAGATGGTAGAATTTATCTAAAACAATCTTTCGTCTACTGAATTTAGTTATCAAACGCGGCGTTATACATTTTAAATTAAGAAAAGCTTGTTCACAAATGATACTTTTAATTCGAATTGTGTGCCTGTATTCAAAATATTCGTGTAAGTCCGGACGGAGGTTATAACTGACATTCGATTAATAATACATATTAAAGATAAATTTATGAGAGTGTATTGAACATTGCACTTCAGAAGTGTAGGGGCCTGCGGGCGGGGCGGGGCCCACCACCTGTGTAATACGTTTGAATACTCTTCCAAATCGATATTTTATGCGATCGTGTGTGTAATTAAGTATCGATTGAACATCGCTTTTTTACAATCGAATCGAATGTTCACGCCTAGGCGTTGCCATCGACACTTTTGTGTTTTTGATTCGTACCTTTTCTTTTGTTGATTATTTTGCAAACGCATTTATACATATTAATATAGATTATTTATATCTAAGTCACATCTACATCGTATAACCACGAATAAAAACCACTCCCATGTTTTATAGATAGTCATATCTTCTATCTAACTTCTTCCACAGACATACGTTTTTAGGTATTAAAATTCAACACTCTATTTGTGTTTATTTTAATTCACAAATATAAAGCTGTATATTTGAGGAAGTAGATATATAAAATTACACACTATAAAATATAACTCATACATCCGTATGAGTTACCGAAGTCCAAACACAATAACATAATATTTTCAATAGAACCTTGGAACCGTGAAACTTGTGGTTATCTTACGGTTGATATCATAAGAAATTACTTCAGTAATATCTAACTCTCACAGGCTTAAGTTTGAGAAGTCTTGCAGGTTTTTTAAAGTTATATATCGTTCTAAAAACCACGTGAGTCCGTAAATAAATAAGATCGAGCTTAATAATAAGGTAGAGTTTAAGTAATGGGTGCCAGGAGGCAGTGTTACATTTATTACGGGCACCGAAACTTTATACCTTTATACGCATACAGTGTCATATTGAAAAAACTTAAACACTATAATTTGTTGGGAATCAAAGGCTTTATAAAATTATATCAATGTTCTGAACTCAAACTCGATATGTTTTGTTTAGCGAAACGAATAACTGTAATAAGCATATTGTCTTGCAAAAATATACGCTAACAATATCCCCTACACAAGTGCCATATATTTCAGTACATCTTTTTAAGGGCGGCAACTTCTATCGGGGTCAAGATGTTGAGTACTCACTCGTATACGATTAATAATACTGAAGTTATTTTCTGAATTAGCATTAGACTTTTGCAACTATGCACATGTACTTAATTTCTTTTTTATTTCAAGGTCGTTAATATTTTTTTTTTCATAATTTCTGATTGCTTAATAACTGTGTGAACTTATCAAAAGCAATTTTAATAAAAAAAAAGAATTAATTACACGTCGTGAAGTGATTGTATCGGCTGCATTCACACGAGTATCGGTTTCACAAGAGACAAAGCGCATTAAGACCGTAATACGCATCGCGATAATTATTAGTGTGCGTCGCCAAAGACTAATGTGCCTTCGAGCGAGTTAATTGTTGCATAAAAAGCTAAGAATCCGCATTATTATTATGTAAGGTGGCCACCAACGCCGCATGTGGCGAATCCGACGCCGCCGGTGACGAAACTCACGACGCATAAAAACACCTTAATAGCATTCCGATAAAACAAATTAACTTTATTTATTCTCTCGTCGTACACTTTGTGACAGATTTTCGACAGCCAATGAACCGGCCGGCGATCGGATACTTTGCTAGTTTTTGCGGCGCGCGCGGGAGGCGCACGAAAAAGCATCGACTTCGGGAATCTAATTAGGTAACCATTTTTCATCATTAAAGTCGATGCGAATGAGACGAGTGAAAAACGCGACCTTATGAATCGAAGGACCGCCATTCATTGTGGGAAAAGTTCGGAGGTAAGCGTCGAATAGGTAGTAATGTCCGTTTCAGTTTACGATTGCAAAAAGAAAAGGCGCGTTGCGGAGAACGCGGGTCTCTTGTTGCAGTTTCTAGGATGCCTTCACGAGTGTCGGCTCTCGCGGATAGAGTTTTTCAAAGGCATACCTCGTGCGGGTGCGCATGTCGCCAGCGAAGACTTTATCTGTCGAGGGCATGTCTTTGGTGCGCGGCGCCGCGATCTAGATCGGGCGGGCGGTGCGATCCTATCGCAAGGCGCGGCCGCGCGACAATTGCTAACAGCGGCGCCGGACCGCACAGAGAATTATTCAAAACGCAAGAAGGCATCCGACGCGACCCCCTTCCCCGCAATTTCACACCGATTTCTAGACTATTAAATTAACCTTGCCCCTCCACCGGACGAAGTCTATCACGTAGAGGAACGCGATTCTCGGTGAGGCAAAGGAAGCTGGAATCTAGGCGAGATAAACGAGCGGAGTATCTCCGAAACGACTCACGCGCGTCCCATTCCGAGACGACGCTGGCTGGCGTGCCGGGACAGCAGACGTGGAGACACGCGGCCCGCTGGAGGAGATGCTGTCCGTTTCTGGGAAGGTAGTATGTGTTGAGGGGGCGGGAGAGAGGCGGGGGGCGGGGCGGGATGCCGTCACGTGCGTCGCGGATCTGATAACAGCGACGCCGACGCCGCTGTCAGGGAATGCAGCGCTTGCCGGCTCACTTCGACACGCAAACGAGCTGCTCACGTAAGAACTTAATGCTCGGAATAGCCGCTCGGGCTGTTCGCGCATGGCGCGGACTTCAACTGACAGACAGATAAATTTATTAATGTTGCTAACGTAAGATTGACGGGATATTTTTAATTAATACAGTCAAATTGTATGAAAACAGTTTCCAGTCAATATAGCAAACTTACAACGAAGCACAGGGCATTGATACGAACACTAGTTAAAAACTATTTACCAAAATGCAACAACAGTTTTAGACAAAAATTACCAAAAAAGAAATATAATATATACTATATTATATCGCTCAATAACAGTGATCGACTTAATATTATAATAACTCTTCGTCGAGTAATACATTTTTACAACCCTTTGGTAACATTTGTTTAATACAGTTGAAGTTAATAAATCTTTTCTTTCTCTAAGTTAAATTACATACATTACAAACATATTAGGTTATGGGTAGTCATGGAGCACACGATATCACTCTTAAAGATATATTTCTAGGAGATTTATGGAAGTTGTTATCATTAATATATTTTCTTTCGTCCAAGGTTTCGGCTTCCACAAACCCCAAAATCCAAATAAGGGTTAAATATTATACGAATAAACACAATCAAATGCAGAAAAATAACTTCCTTCATCCAAGATTTGGTTGACAAGTTAAGGTCAAAAGACAGATTTTGGTTGCTACTAACTTTACAAACTACAACAAGTAGAAAAGTAGTTCCCTGGGTTCAGTAAAAATAATATAAAAATTAAACTTAAAATACAAACACGAATAAATTTGCTGCAAGCTTTGCATTCGAGTATAGTGCATTTTAACGAGTCAAAATATCGATATTAAATTATGTTTCGAATAAAGAAAAAGCGTCACGACACGAATACGCATGCGCGGCGGAGACCGCCGGGCGCGCCGAATCGCGCGCATTCCCTCCTTTTTGCCTGTCACCGGGACGTATTTATTGCGCGCTGACGTGATGGCCGCTGCCCGATGCCCGCGGACTGAGATACCACAGACAAAATTTGACAATGATCCTCCGCACGCCGATATCGTTACCTATTGTATCTGACCACCTTTTTTGGATTTCATCTTCGATATTTGTTCACGTGAGATTTTAATGTAAAGCTTCACGTTCGATTGTATAGATTAACTTTCAGATTTTTTTTTTAAAAAGACTCTAGTCCATTTATAAGTTGTTTTATTTGTTGTTATTACATTTAACGAACTTTTGGACTGTCGTTAATTGACAAAAAAAGCTTTGGTTATGATAGTGTCCTAATTACACCATAGAAACCAAAAAAAAGTGCAAAATACTTTTTTGCCAGTTTAACAAACAATCCAATTGCAAAAGGACAATGTCAGTTGATACTGATACTACTTAGATCTCTCTTAAATTGCTGTGAGAATGGAACTGATAATTAAAACATATTGCAAAAAAACAACTTCAAACAATCGCCTGTAAAGTAGCCATTTTCATATTCGACAATGTATTCGTACTCAGGAATTTTGTTTTGTCACTACGTTTCTATCAATATATTTTTAATGCTATCGATAGTATCAATTTCACAACATCATAGACTTGAACAAAAGTTAATGCAATGTAAAGAAATGTAATTAGGTGTATATGATTTATAAATAAATAATTAATGTCAACAATCGACAATTATTTGATTATTGCTTCCCGATGTACAATCACCGAATTTGGAACTATAAATTTCCCTAGCTGTATTAACTGGTTCCTCGCCAAGGTTGCCGTGTTCCTTTAACTGTTAACTAGGAACCTTGTGCACAGATATGAATAAATTGTATAAATATTTATCAGCACGCATACTGGTACCCCGCCACCGGCGTCTAGAGCGGACAAAGCCGCGACACAAAGACAAGATTCTGGCCCGACATAATTGTTTTTGCCGATACCCGGGAATGTTAAAGTAGCCAGAAAAGTTCTTGAACAAATGACCTTGACTGCGCAGAGGCGAATTTTAAGTCTCGTTGCATAAACTGTCAGAATACATAATTTTTTTCTGTTTCATAACAATACATAATCATAAAATTACAGTCGTATTTTGTTGTACATTAAGTGTACAATGCAGAAACATTCACTTAACACTACACCTAATGTTCATGAAGTTTGCTGCTATCTATCTGACAGGGCGCACATCGCTTCTGCCAATTGTGAAAGGCATGATATATGCATCCACGGATTTTGTCTTTTCTTTTCGTAACTCATTTTGTATTAAATTAATGCGCAAATCAGTCCTTGGAACACATCTATAGTCTGTAGCGAAGAGCTTATTCCTATTTCATCACTCATCACCCTCCCCTTGCTAGGCTCTTTCACTACTCTACTACTCTTTCATATGTTCTGGACTCTAATGTAGTCCATACTGTAATTGGTTTTGGATATAGTTTTTTACGGCCCCCTACATGATGCCCACCCTCCTCAGGAATCCACCTCCCCTTCCCATTCTTTCCTTATTGGAAAAGAGTGAGTAGGAGGAGAAGGACTAGAATTGGGTCTCTGGCACCTCAATCAGAAACGCAAACTTCTACTTCACACCTGTCTTCTGTGAGGTCGTGGTAATTCGCGGATCGGACGGGCCATTCGTGCAACAGATGTTGTTGCGGCCTCTACTGCTCGCAATTCTATTTGTAATTAAAATATCGTATTCCAATACCACCACCTTAGCCTATGATCGTCCACAGCTGGACATAGGCCTCCCCCATTGATCGCATCATTGGGGGGAAATGTGCCATAACCGCCGCGCTTGGCAGGCGGGTTGACGATCGCAGTATGTTCCACCGTACTGAGAAAAGGACATTGCTGCCCGTCCTGAGGTGGTCTTTATATCCAGACTCAAGACAAACAGATATAATCATGCACACAAATGTTTGTCTTGTGTGGGACTCGAACCCACGACCTGCGGCGTGAAAGGCAAGTGTCTTGCCACTGCGCCAGCCGGTTAGTCAATATCGTACTGCTTCAATCGAAAACTCATTTTCAAAAATATTTAACCGTTGTATATAGTATTCTTGAAGCGGCTCACCTAGGCTGCGAATGTTAACATTTTAATACTTTTATCGACAAACAAATTATAAACAATAAGTGAAGACACCTATCAATTTAACAATTTAAATAATTAGCATAATTACGATTAACGGATCAATTACAAATATGAACGTTGAATAGTTAAGAAAAGTAATGAAAATATTTTTGGGGGTAAAAGTTTTAAAAGTTATTGAGTTACAATACAATTTTGCAATACATCTTAGTTAAAAATAACTACCAAACTAATGAGACGTCATAATTGTTTGGCGTTTTAATACGGAATTTATAGAAAAATTCCATCGAATCAGATTTTGCTAGTCAAGAACTTTTCTGATGGCTTGTCAAGAATTATTACGTTTGCCTAGTTAACTGAAATGTCTAAGTTGAAATATTTACCGTCCATTCTGATTGCATTCTGATGTAGACGTTTTTTAACATTAGTTCTTGCATTATCCATGTTCAGGGACAACACGGCAGATCGCCGAAAGCATCGTCCCTCCAATTGATATCGAATGCAAATACGTGAGGCATTGTCATCGGCGGACGGCTATAAATCAAAGCAATGCTCTATCCGTCGGCGTCGCAGGCTGCAATACGGGCGTCCCGCTGTTAAACTGCACAAATTTACGACCGCCCCCGAACGTTCCCGAGCGCACGCGAGATGCCGATCTTATTCCCGCGTTATTTTCAACAAAATATCGTGATTTATACAAAACTTTCACGACCACTACGTACTCTCTCTACCTTTCGAGGCTAATATCTCTTAAAGCGAATGCAATAAATTATATAATGCCGTATTCACTTTGTATCGAGATAGAACGTGTTGTTACGGCTATCTTATTAGATTCTAAAGGAAAGGGCCGGACTAAGTACGATACTGCTGAGGATGTACATAATGTATATTGAAATAATGTAAAAAAGAAAAGAAATCGTTACAATGTTTAAACCTTGCCTTGTTGAAATATTATAATAATGACCGCTTTAAAACTTACGCGGGGCTGACCTCTCAACCCTGAGTGAGTTGTAACTAATATAGCAAAATGACGAAGTTATTACGTTCTGAAGGTAATATGATATGATAATTGCATACCATACTATTGAAAACCTTCATTGACAGACGTACACAAGAGGTTTATATGTTACCCATTAAGTCATAATTATCTAAACATACGCGAATTAAGATAACGCAAATAGTTCGGTAAGTGTGTAAAAATATTTCTTTCGTTGGAAACAGGACATTCGCAAATTGGTCCCATTTAATTTTGAATGTGTTTGGATCCTGGCCTTCGAAGACATACCCAAAACTGCATATTAATTTCGATAATAGTTAGCATGTGCCAAAAAGTTATTATTGCCATTACCATGGCAACGATATTGTAAATGAATAAATATTATATTTATCATCCTTTAAATATAAAATAATAGTTATAAATTTGCTGTCGGTTTTGTTTTTGTTAAAAAAAAACGTTAAAAGGTTATTCGAAATTATTACTACTGTTAGTGTTGTTGGTTGGAAATCGATTTGAGACTAATCTAGCAAGAATCACAGCAAAAGAGTCTGCCGCGGAACGACAATGCGCTGTTATACAGGATACTGTTGTGCCACAAGTGATATAACCTGTGCGGGGATTTCACGACCTCAACATGAATAAATATTCCTTTTATTCCAATTTGTCAGCTGAGCCACTCTCGAACGGCGACCCATCTCTCGGAACGGTAAGCTCTCACCAAAAACAATACGGCAGTATCGTTAAAAAACGTGCTCGGATGCGGCATTTATCATCGCTGATTAAATACCATTGTTTCGTATCGGCCGGACACGCGGCGGCGTCTTGCTCCTTTTGGCCGACGGCCGGCTCGCATTATGGTCGCATGGAGACAATAAGTCTGTTAAATTGGCCTCCTCTGCCCGCCGTACGACTGTATGCATTTGTTTGCGTGGATGCTTGTTCCTACGTTTGCTCGCAGTCGCCTTGTAAATTCTTGGCAGGGACGAATGAAATTTGTTTTGCGATGTTTTAGAGTTATTGTCTACGGATACGCGTATTGATTTTGTTATTTGGAATGCGTATTGGATCTTTTGAAAGATGTAAATGTATGGTTAAATTCTAAGCAGGGATTACTTAACGAAGCAAGGTCGAATTGAATGTGAAAATTCCGAGTGTACCGAATAAGAAATGTGAATCTCAATTTAATAACAAGTATCCTAACTGATATGTATTTGAATATTTTTTCGGGGTTCGAACTTCGAACCATGAAGGTTAGCAAGTAGACCAGAGCTCATGATCTATCGCAGCCAAGAACCAAGGGTGAGTGAAGACATAGGTTTTAGCAAGGATTTAATGTTTTTTAACAATACTTTTTATCATAACCCAAAGTACCACAAGTGACCTCTTATCGTAAGTTTATTAAATATTAAAAAAATGTACAATAATTTAAAATTTTCCGTTTTTGCAAAACGCTATTTCCGGCTAGTCAAGAACTTACAAAAGAATAACGGAATTTAATTTTTTCTAAATAAGACAACTGGATTTTCAAAAGCTTAAAAAGTAGCAACACTCAGAAATTTAACAGCACGAGATAAAAGATAACAGACGTAAAACGAGATCTTTAAGAAGACACGCGATTCCTATATCTAGATCTTGAGCTAAGTGGACACCGCGTTTTTAAATAAGTACTTTTTGGAAAGACACGCGTCCAAGTGCCTACGTGATGGCTTAAACTGCGCCGGCGCGACTTCAATAACAACGTATTTAATATGACACTACTTTTATCCCGTTGGAAAGGATATCATCTGCTATATAAATTCTTCCAATTTTTTTCAAAGCAAAAGAAAATTTTACCTGGTTTTAACGTGTACCTTCGATCTATCTAGTCCTATAAGAGCTATTATACTATTTAGAGCTATCTGCGAAACGGTCAATAGTAGGTACGCCTATTTACAGCAGAGCGGTGCTGCAGCAGTTCCTAAAAATCCTTCGTTAACTGACTTCAAACAAACGGTGGTTCTCAATTCGGTTGTGTTTTTATATTTGTTACCACAGAACATCGTAATTTATGACCAACTCACAAAAAAAAATGGTTGAACCTTGGGTTCCGAAGACATACCGAAAATTGACATATTGGTAAACTTAAGCCCTGTTTTGATTTAATGGACTGTTTGGATGTAAAAGGACGTAGAGTGACTATATATTTATCGTAATAAGTCATTACTGATAAATAAAACTAGACTAAATACACTGTTCTCTGCATCCCAAGGATCCGGTACGCTGGCTGTTAACAATTTGTTTTGTATTTAACTCAACAGTAGGTGTACTAAATATAAAATATTAACATTATCTTCTTAACCAGCGGCAATGGACCAGAAACAGGATTTTGTTCTGTTACTGATGCATTGACTTGCCGCGAAAAGTTTTAATGACTTGAATAAAAACGTGCAAAAAATCTTACATGCAACCACTCCAAGCAGTGAATCTTGTAAGCGAACAGCATTATTAATTTGTTATTAACGTTCGTTCGTGGACTTGAAAACACTCATGAAACATACATAAATTTCCCGAAACTGATTGGATAATCTCTTACTTCAATGAGCAACTGCAAAAAACGGTCTTTGAAGTCGTCGCTTATCTCAAACATATAATATAAACGCAACGAACAAAACCTCATTCAAAACGTACCTCCCATTAATAAATAACAACGGAGACGTTATGCGAAAATATGACATAAATAATAACCGATGCTGTGATCCAATCTCTTCGCCTTGAATGAGCGGAATTACGGAGATATAATTAGGCAGTCCAGGCGTCCATAACTTCGATGCTGATTTTAGTCGCGAAATATGAAATGGTCTGCCGACCGAAACGGGCTCGCGACAAAAACTTACAATGCCGCCGTGATAAAAATGTAGTTCCGACATATACGTACGTGGCGTAGGAAAACGGTAGCCGCCCAACCGTAGTATTAACATGGTTAATTAATTTATTAATTAGCATCAATTAATCGTATTACGCCGACGGAACGATCCGGCGGATACGGATGGATAGTTTTTCCGACATAGTCCTAACCAGACAGCGTCTCACTTGACTATTAGGTAAAATGAACTACAAGGACGCCGATCAATTCTAATGGAAATGTATCAATGTTTGATGCAAATGAAAATAAAAAAGGCGACGATTGCGGAAAGCAAAGAACTGCCGATGTTTAATTATGCTAACGTGGCGTTTGTTAGTCAATAAAAAGCAGAAACTGCACATGCTTTGTTTTAAATAGAAGTTATGTATAATGAATATTCATTTATTTTTATCGATATTTTTATGGAAAAAATATAAGACTGCATTTTCTCGAAGGCACTTCATTTGTTTATTTTTATTACATTTGAGTACATTTGAGTTTTGAAAACAACCATTCATTTGTTTTTCCTCATTATTTTTTTCTTTGGCGTCGCTTATTACCGCACAATGAGTAACATGAAAAATCGGTATGTTTACGAGTATGAGTTCTACCGTGGCACTAGTGCTGCAGAAACAGCTTGAAGGATTAATGGTGTGTACGGCGCTGGTATCGCAAAAGAAAGCACGGTACGTTTTTGGTTTCAACGTTTTCGTTCTGAGAATTTCGACCTTCAGACCCAACCCCGTGGACGGCCAGAGACCAAAGTGGAAAATGAAGAATTAAAGGCTATTGTGGAAGCGGATCCATCAGAAAGCACTTCAGAGATAGCTGCAGGCTTCGGGGTAAGTGATAAAACTGTATTAATCCACTAGAAGCAAATCGGGAAAGTAAAAAATTTGAACGATGGGTACCTGCAGCCTGTCAGCAACTACAAACCATGAAGGAAGA
>DWLR01002373.1:0-15616 GCA_018246295.1 Papilio alexanor hazarajatica | reverse complement strand
ACCCGGAAGAAGAGCCCCTTGCCCCAGCGGCCGAGCCCCCCCGGCACGACAAGCCCTGGGGTCCGCGGGATGGATATGTGGATGATGTTCTAATGGGTGCAAATAGTTTAGAGCAGCTGGTTAAATTAAAGACTGAACTGATAGAGCTTTTGGCAAGGGGTGGCTTCATTCTGCACAATTGGTGTTCAAATGCACCAGATGTTCTCAATGATGTTCCAGCAGAGCAAACGTATTTTGAAAAACTTGAGATTGATAAAAGTAATGATATCAAACATTAGGGTTGAAATATGATGTTCTTCCTGATCAATTCACCTTTACCATTCCTGATATTGAATCTAAAAAATTACAAACAAAGAGGAGCATTTTAAGCTTCATAGGAAAAATGTTTGATCCATTGGGACTGATTGGTCCTATAATAGTTGTTGCAAAAATTTTCAATTTTCAAGGATTGTGGTCTATGAAAATAGATCGGAATACCATATTACCACAAGCACAACTTGATCTTTGGAATAAATTCCTTATGAATTTGATAATGATGGAAACACTTACTGTACCCAGGGGTATAATTAGCAAGGACTTAAAGTTAGTAGAGCTAATAGGATATGCAGACGCCTCTATAAAGGCATTTGGCTCTTGTCTGTATTTAAGGGTTTTAGGTCAGCATGGAAGGGTACAAACTAACCTGCTGTGTTCGAAATCGCGTGTTGCACCTTTAAATAAATTCTTAAGAATTCCTAAACTTGAGCTCAATGGTGCCCTGCTCATGTCAAAACTTGTACACAGAGTTGAAGAAAAATTAAAAGCTCAACTCCCTTCTTTGAAAGTGTACCTTTATAGTGACTCACAAATTATCCTTGCATGGTTACAGTCTCAAAAAACTATTAAAGACCTCTTTGTTTCAAGACGTATTAAACAAATCAAAAGCTTGACAAATAATGCTCAATGGTCGTATATTAGATCTGAAAATAATCCTGCGGATCTTCTGTCAAGAGGTACTGACCCTCAAAGACTCAAATTGAACAAGTTGTGCTGGCATGGCCCTGCCATTTTGACTAATAAAAATTTTGTGCACACTCCTGTACCTGCAGAGATCTTACATCCTTTTCAACAACTTCTTACAACACAAGAAGTAGTGACTGCAAAAGTTTGTGCTGCAGAAGTTCCAGATCTTGCCTTATTTGAAAAATATTCAAACTTGAACAAGCTTCAACGCTTTGTTGCTCTTCTGAAAAGATTTATACACAATTGTCAAAATAAAAACAGTAAGTCTACAGGACACTTGTCCCCCGATGAGTTGAATGACTCTTTAATGACCATAATTTCTGTCAATCAGCATCACTGTCTTTCTGATGAAATAATGCTGTAGTTCAAAGTAAGTCTATCAAGTCAAGCCTAGCCAGTTTGCATCCATTCTTGGACAGCAAGAATGTCCTCCGGGTGGGAGGAAGACTTCGAAATGCAGTCAATCTTCCTTATGAAAAAATACACCCTGTTATAATTCCAAAGTCGACTCATCTCATTAGGTTAATCATAGAGAGAGAACATCTCCATCTGATTCATGCTGGAGCAAAATTAGTTCTCAGTTCTCTATCCCAAAAGTTCTACCTAGTCAGTGGTATTCGTGAAGTAAAGAAAGTCGTCCACAAGTATGTTAAGTGCTTTCGTCTAAAGGCTGTTGCTGCAAAGCAACTAATGGGCTCTATACCAAAAAAACGCATCACTCCTCAAAGACCATTTCAGACGGTGGGCGTTGATTTTTGTGGCCCCTTCAACATAAAGATCGCGAGAATTCGGAAACCTTTGCTGTTTGGTTTGCTTGTCTGGAAAGATTTATATCTAGACGTGGCTTACCCACACAAATTTTTTGCGATAACGCTAAAACTTTTAAAGGTGCTTGTAGCATCCTTAAAGAATTGTATGACTTATTCAATTCAAAATCTCATAAAGATGATGTAATTTCATTTTGTCATAGTAAAATGATAAATTTCAGGTTCATACCTGCTTACTCTCCTGAGTTCGGTGGGCTATGGGAGGCAGGGGTCAAGAGTCTAAAATACCACCTTAAAAGAGTTGTAGGGGACTTAAGCCTCACATTTGAAGGCCTCTACACTGTGACCACTGAAATAGAGGCGATTCTAAACTCAAGGCCACTGCTGCCCATGTCCTCCGAAATATCTGATACTAACTATTTAACGCCTGGCCATTTCCTAATTGGAACAGCACTGACAAGCTATCCAGAAATAAACCTTTCTGATACAAAAATTTAAAAATTAAAATTTTGGAATGTTTTAACAAAACTTAAACAGGATTTTTGGACATCTTGGTCAAAGGACTATCTCACCCAGCTACAGAACAGACCTAAATGGAACAATGATTATCCCAATTTGATGGTAGGAGACTTGGTATGGAATAATAAGTTAAGTTACCTTGTATACTTTTCTTTTTTTTTGTAATATTAAGTAACCTTATATACCTTTTCTTTAATTTTAATGTTAACTTAAATTTGTTGTTAATGGTTATTACAAGAGATACAATTAGATTAGATTACAGTTTAGATATGTGTTAAATTTTTTTGTTCTTAAGTTAAAGAAAAGGGCCTACTCTTATTTTATTATCTGATTTTTAAATTGTTGCCGGGCCCAACTATGTTTAATAAATATTAAACATTAAATATTTTTTTTATAAAATTGCAACCCAGAGATAGATAACAGGGTCTATATTTTCGTTGACTTCCTCCTTCTTTTTTCTTCGAGTAAGCTGTGCACGACACTGTTGTAAAATCAATTATTAAAAATCAAGATTGAAGCTAATGAGTTTGCATTTTTATTATACAACCCGTATTACACGAGTCACCGCTTGGGTAATGCGCTTTAGTACAAATTCACTTAATAAGTTGAAAAGTGACACCGACTATCTAACTACAAGTGAACTAAAGGCATCAAATGAACAAATAATAAAGTGGATGCAACGCAAGGAATTTGAAAACGAATACAGATTACTTTTGAAAAACGAAACTGTGCCTAAAAAGAGTCCTATTGTAAATAGGACTATAATTGAACCTATACTTGGATGAAAGAGGAATCATTCGAGTCGGTGGTCGCCTCTTCAACTCTGCTTTATCATTCGAGATGAAAAACCCCATGATCTTATCAAGAAATGGTAGATTAACAAATTTGATTATCGAGCAAGGTCATCACACAACACTTCACGGTGGTGCTCGATTAACGCTAGCCTATATAAGGCAGCGTTACTGGATCATCGGGGGCAATAGAGCAGTAAAAACAAGATTACGTCATTGCGTTATTTGTCATCGACACAAGCCGACTGAAGCTTACCAGTTGATGGCAGACTTACCACAACAAAGAATCACTCCATCTGGACCATTCACACATACTGGAGTCGACTTTACCGGTCACGTGGATGTCAAACTCAATAAAGGGAGGGGTGTCAAAACATTAAAGGGGTATATTGCAATCTTCGTATGTATGGCAACGAAAGCTGTACATATCGAGCTCGTGTCTGACTTAACACTGACACATTTCTAGCAGCTTTTCAACGTTTGTGTGCGCGTCGCGGCACACCAAAGCATGTTTACTGAGACTGCGGTACTAATTTTATTGGTGCTGCCACACAGTTGCATAAAGAGTTTGAACTCTTCAAACAAATTATGTCTTCCGAGTTTTTTTGCTGAAATCGGAAAGTTGGAAGTGGAATGGCACTTCAACGCTCCTGCGTGGCCAAGTGCGGGAGGCCTTTGGGCGTGTACTGGGTGAACAAAGACTCACATACGAAGAGTTCACCACGCTGTTTACGAAGATTGAAGCCTGCCTCAACTCATGACCTTTATGCCCACTTACCGAGGATCCAGAAGAGTTTTATAACTATTTAACTCCGGGACATTTTCTCACTGGCGGACCTGTACTGTCATTACCCCTATCAGACCACAATGAAGTGAGGAATGTCGACTTACGACGACGATGGCAGTTAACTGAAAACATGCTACAGCAATTTTGGAAAAGCTGGTCTAACGAATATCTGACCCAGCTACAAAGTCGTAGTAAATAGAACAAGAAAACCCAAAATATCAAGGAAGGGGTCATAGTGTTGGTAAAGGACAATAACTTGCCTCCTGGAAAATGGGCACTGGGCCGCGTTACGGAACTTCATCCCGGTGCTGATGGACTCGTACGAGTTACGACATTGAAAACGCAGACTGGCGTAATCAAACGTCCCATCGTAAAGCTGTCCCCACTTCCTATACAAACTGAAACTACCAAAGATATGGATATAAAGTCCAACACCCCGATGTCGCAACCATGTTCGGAGCGTCGGCAACAGCGTCATACCAAGGCAGAAGATAACACTGCATTTAATTTTGATGAATAATTGTTTGCTATGTCCTGGCATATCTTTTACTTATTAACTTTTAGCTTTAGTATCTTTCTTTTTCTCTTCTTTGGGGTTGCCAATATGTATGTTTCACCACACATGCCCGTTAACTTGCGCAATCTGCAACGTAAGCGTGCTACGCGCCGTATTTTCATAATAAATAGTTTTTACTTTATAATTAGACAGTACGTTATATACTGTGACACAGTACACTACTCAAGACAATATTTGCCAACTTCACCTTGTAACTGACTACTGTACTAACACGTTTTGATAGTGAGACTGTGTTTTACGTGCTCCACAACTTTGAACTTATATCAACTACACAACACAACAGTCGTACAGGCTAACTGGCCTGTACACTTGCCTATCACGCTAACGAAAATAATCATTACTTGATTATTAGATACATGTTACCGACAATTTAAAAATTGTAAACCCCTACTAACGTCATTTTCTTAATACGGTGGAACTACGATACGCCAAGCATGGCGGTTATGGCAAAGTCCCCCAATGAAGCGATCAATGGGCCTTTGACCGGCAGTGGACGATCATAGGCTGTGACGGAACCCTTACTTCTCTACTGATATAAATGTGAAAGTAGCTTTGTCTATAAATTTGCTAATTTGCTTTGTAAATAACGTGTTTATTTTATTGATAAAAGGCTTTATTTGTCGCTTTGCGAACACATCGCCTCGCTGTTTATTTAAAAAAAAAAACACATAATGCTGTTTTACAAATTAGCGTTAGCTGAAGCGTTCAGCTCGTGGAACGAGAAAATAATACACAGGACAATGTTTCAACGATTTCATCTTTATTTGTATATCTGACATTAGTATATTTACAAGTGAGACAGTAACAGTGTCAACGAACCAAACTTAATTCAACTTGGAACCACTGTCTAATGACATTGATGAAATGACACCAGCGCCGGCGCGCCACCGCCTCGCCGCGCACAGCCCACTGCTGCCGCGCCGCGGGGGAGGGCGTGATATGCACGTGTCGATAGGGATGTGATTCACTTTGTTTTTTTTGTCGTTTAATTAAGATTCGAGCCTTGCTTCCACACGAATTGCTTACATAATGAATAAACTTACTAGCGCTTGACAATTCCACATGGTAAATGTGATGTAATCTAAGAATAATACTCAATAGTTTAGCATTGACTTATTCACTCTTGACGGTGCCACGTCATAACAGGACGGAAATTTTGTCGCCGGCAAGTAATTCCAATGCTTTTCCTAATGCAAAATAAGCAAAAATTCAAAATACACAACAGAAATTACAAGAAACCATCCTTACAGAGGCAACGTGAATTTTTTAACGAACATATCATTGAAGGCTAAGCATGTCAAAGGAAATTATTTAAGTAAGGATATAAAGTTCCCGTTCCTCGAGGCGGCGGCGGTCGGAGCTGTGCCGCAGCGTGCTAGACCTGACTTAGCAACTTCGATGTTGGCGGGCGAAGGGCGCGGTCCGCGACGCCGCCCAGGCCATTTACATACATTCAACCATCATATCAGAGAATTTTTAAACTCTCAAAATATTAATAGTATATTTCAACACACATTAAACTTAAGCTCTGTAACAATTGTTTAACTATTTTGTACACGTAAGCTTAAATTAACTCATATAAAAATGAAACAAAATAATCTTGACTTTTTCTTTCAAGAAAACGATTCGCGTCGACCGCGTCCCTCGCAATACTTTATTTTACGAAAAATTTCACATTTAATAATTATAATATTTACAACTTTACAATGTTAACGAGCACGCTCGGCCACGGCAGTGAGCGATCTTGGCTGCGTCAACGAGCAAGCTCAAGGTCGGCTGCGCTCGCGAGCGTTAAGATCCCATATTTAGTTATTGGACGATTGCCGAGCGAAGGTCATCGCCAAAGTTCATGTTCGGTGCACCCTCCGACACATGACCAGCTAACAGATTCCTGAGTGAACGACTCTCATCCGCTCATTAATTAAAATAACCTAATTGGACTATGAGCAGGTAAAACAAGTTCAGTCTCGGCTCCTGGAGGCGCTTTGTTCGTATTCAGTTTGTCCGATGACAAAATTGGTCTTTCTGTCTTTTTATTTGAAGAAATGTCAAGGTTTCCCTCAATTCGTCAAACATCATGGCACACCGCGCAGTCACAGTCTGCGCCGCGCGAGCTGCGGGGCGCGACGGCCGCCGCACGCAGCGCGCGCACATTCCGTCACGCACACACACAAACAGTCCTGTTCACAACACGCGCGCGACACTCCCGCGCCGCCACGTCCGCCGGCGGACGTTATTTGGGCTCGTCTTCATCGTGGCACATTAATATTCTGAAAAATATAAAACAAAAATATTTACCACTTTGAATAATGGAATGGTTAGTTGTATACCATCTTGAGTTTATAATTCTCTCCTTTTTTATTTAATTTATACGTTTTACCACTGGTTTATGTTGGGCAAAATTAACATTCTTCATCTTTCTAACGTACAGTAAGAGTACTTCTGATACGGATATTTATGGGAGACGGTAGTCTTAACAACAGGCTGATAAGGGAAATATCAATATAAGGGAGATAACTCTAACAGTCACAACTCTAACAGTGTTATATAATGGGGTACTTACTGAAGCGTCGTGAGCAGCAGTGGCAGCACGGCGCGGGGTAGGAGCGCGGCTGACAGGAGTACGACGGGCAGGATGGCGATGCGCAGGAGTGCGGCGGGCAGGAGCGCTGCTGGTAGTAGCGACACTAGCAAAGCAGCGCGGGGCGGGGACATGCGCGAGCCCGCGTTGCCGTGCTGCATGGCTGCCGGTTGCTCGCCTGTAACCACATTGTCTGCGATTCACTCTTTCTACCATATCCATAAAAAAACTAACCATACCAGAAAGCATTTCTTTATGAAAGAAGGAGACAATATAGAAAGTGATTCACCTAATGGAATATGTAAGTGAACACCGCTATCCGTGGGCATTCGCAAAAACAGGAGGAGTTGAAGATGCCTTTCCAAGATTGTTGTAAAGCAGAAGATGAGGGATAAGATCAAGGAGAGTTCAAGGGCGTGGAAAGGGGAAAGTTTTGAAAGAAATATGTCATGGTTGTTGACGATGATGAAATGCCCTACCAAAATATGCATAAGTTAACATGCATTTACAATATCATGAAAATATTAATCCATGTTGTGCTACTATTTATGTGCTTGTGTAGTTCGTTCAGTTGGCCCTAGGCACAGTTAATGAAGACTCAAATCGCTTTGAGCAAGCGCAAGCACTGGGCATGCAGCGAGCGCGGGCAGTGCTGCAGGCGCGCACTCACCGCTCAGCACGTGCAGCACCACCGACGCTGAGTCGAGGTTGGAAGGCGAGCACGAATAGTTGCCGGAATCTTCTCTCCGCGGATTGTAAATTATTAAATTCCCCACCTGCGACATACACATTTTTATCAATAGTGTTAAATATAACTGTATTTTATTTCAATTGTTGAAGGTACAATAAATGTTAGTCTTGCTTAGTATGGCGTTTAGTTTGGCGTTTGGTGGACTATTCCTTGAGGAAGCAAGGCGTACGGGACACCATATACCGTGGTGTCGGGCGGCAGGCGCTCGGTGCGGATGTCGACGAGTCGGCGGTCGTAGTCGAGTACGCGCGCACCGTTGTGGTACCAGAAGATGTAGGCGGGTTCCTCCAGCGCCTGCGTCACCACGCACTTGAGGCTCACGGTGCTGCCCGCCTTCACGTACAGCTCTGACTCGCCCACGATCTCGATCTTTGGCACTGACACATCACATTCAAATGAGATATTGGTTAGCGATAATGACGCTTGCTTTATGACGGTATGGTGGACATATATAATCTGAAATTAACAATTGTAAGGTTGTAAAGAAAGTATTTGTACATTTATTTCATTAAATAATTAAAATAATTTGTAAATTCCCTTTTTAGTCGATTCTCTCTTCTCGAATAAAACTATGTGATAGTTGTTATAAATGATATGCATAATTTACAGAGTTGAAATTGTGAAAACATTATAGTTTTAAGTAAAGACTAGTAAGTAGAAGTTTTGTTTCGGTGCGATGTATTTAATGACTGCGAGCCACATTAGGTCAGTGAGCAGGGGACGGGCATTGCGAGATACTTGCCGACGACGTTGAGTTGCACGAAGTGGCTCATCTTGGGCTCGGTTCCGACCTGACACTCGTAAAGGCCGGCATCGCGCGCCTGCACGTACTTCACCTGCCGACACATACACTCTCAAAACATCCACTGCTGCCGACACTGACAACAACAACAAAAAAACTGGCAACGCTACCTTCTTTTTCAGGAAATCGGTTGTTTATTTCTAAAACGCGATTTCCGTTTATGAAACAGCCAAATTTCTACGGTCAATGTTTATAGGTCAACTGGAACGGGCGACTCAAATCGCAGCTCGGTTAACCCATAACCCGACAATTCAAAACAAAAATATGAAAAAGTTAAATTAACTGTATAATGATATTCATACTAACCATATAGAACTATTTTTGCCATAATTATTATTTTTTATTTAAATGCAAGAATTTTATGCAAAATTAAAATTTAAAAGTTTTATTTAAAAATAAATATTAACGTCCGTCCCATTTTTGGGACATTGGCGGAATGTACTACAGTATACTAAAAAAACAAAATTAAACTAGGGTCTTCGTTTTCAGGGTCAGATAAAAATTCTTCCTAAGTAGTTAGCTTAGCTAGTTAAGAAAGTACAAAAATTCTCTTTGACTCCCATTTCTAAAAAAAATAATTCTAATAATAATTATAATTCTCGATGGATATGCCAAAGCCAAAGTCCAAAGAACAAGTTTTATCACAAGTTTTTTATTTAAAAGTATTGTGAACACTCTACGATATCAGACATAAACAAGTGCATAAGGCCAACTAAGGTTATTAGCCTCTACCTGAAGTTTACAATAATTGCAAACAAAAGAGCGATGATTCTTAGTTCTTTCATGGAGCGTATTTCAACGACTGTATTTTATTTAGAAGTTACAGTTATTAAAATAAAAAAATGTGTCCTAAAAACCCATTTTTAGGACACATTTTCATCAATGTTTGGACATTGGCGGATAATGGGTTAACACCTTGGCTCTAGTAGAGATCTCATAATTCTCCATCATCTCTTTTTCCTTATCCATTCTTCCTAAGAAAACACGCATCCGTTGTTGATCTGTCGGATGTTGGTAGGTAGTGGTAGTCGCAAGATATTAGTCAGCCCGATCAATTGATTTTATTGCAAATAAGAAATATACCTGATCAGGACCTCAGTATTTCCTTTTGTAATAGACGACAAGAGTGAGACCTGCAGAGTCCAGGTGTCGGTGGCTTCGACAAGGAAAGCCTGAAAGCGCTCGTCGGCGATGAAGGTGAAGCGGTCGACGGTGAGGATGTGCGCGTCGCGACGCCGGATCCACGACACCGACTTGTTGCTCAGCTGCCGGATCTGAGGCGACATTGTACCATTGCGTGATCTACGGCCTCATAACAATTGCTTACACGTTAATGAGTTAATTTTCAAAAAACTCCATCGAAGCGTATGCTAGTGTCATGTGTTTAACGTCGATGGATAAAAGCTCTGAAGTCTACCGCCTTGGTTATTAGATAAATTAAAAAATTGTGCAATGTATCAAAAACCTTGTACCTTGATTCACATCGTGCACACTTATCAATTAATGTATACTTACGGAAAAATAGGTGCATTTATTAAGAACGTGAGATGGTACCTTGCAAGGAAGATAGGCGTGGGTTCCGAGTTGGGCGGTAATGTTGTTGGGTGCTGTGGGGTCGAAGTAGGGCCCGGTGTAGAGCCCCACGTAGCGCTTGACGAGGCGAGCGCCCTCGCCCTCGCTGCCCTCGCCGCCCTCGACTCCCTCGACGCAAGAGAGCACTGTTCAAACACATGGAACTATTAAACCTCATTGCTAAATATTTTTTCATACATATAATAAAAATGTAATTGATCGGTGTCTGTACATGAAAAATAAATAAGAAAAACTATTACTGTATTTATCAATGCTATAGAACTCACAACAACGATTATTAATATTTGTGTCTGTTTGTTGGTTTCTCTGTTCGTATATAAGTTCGTTCGCGCTTATCTCAGAAATGGCTTAACCGATTTGGATGCGGTTTTCACCTATGTGTAGGCTTCAATCGTTAGATTAAGTTTTTATTTCATCTAAATCGGTGCATAAATAAAAAGTTACATCAATTTAAAGCGTTACGTCAAACATTTCTTCAGAAAAAATGCTATAAAATGACTGATTGGGATGAAAGTTTAGTTTAGTATATATAATATTCTATAAAATGATGATGGTTCAAAGATAATACAAAGTTAGAAATAGACTTTTTCAAATTGCCAATATAACTTGACCTTCAATCCATATTGTCAAATGACATGGTTCTTCTACTTAGGATGAACAGTAAGAAAGTGGACAAAAAATACTTCTCAAATTTTTACAGTGTTGCTTCATTAGGTCGCTAGATGGCATAAAATAATAAAAAAATAGAATTTGATACAGCTAAAAATTACATGTTATCAGGATTTTCAAAATGAGTTCTTTTCTATTTCTCAAAAATAAAAAAGTATCCTTGGATAATCTTAATCTTTCAAGAAGTCTGTCACAAATTGCGTAAAAAATCCGGTCTTACAAAAAGTATACTCCATATATTTTAAGTGACTCCTAAGATGTTAGATGATGAAAGTTAGGAGTTGATAGTAAAAACCCCTACTAACATTATAAACTAGCTTTTGCCCACGACTTCGTCCGCGTGATGTGGGCATTATTTTTAATATTTTAGGATATTTATTTCTCTAATAATACTCATATGAACTGAATTGGTTTACTGCAAGAAACTTATTTTAATACATTTTATAAACTTTGTTTTTATTTTTCTACCCGTTCCTAAAAAAAAATAATATTTTGCAAGTTTGATCCAGCGCATCCTTCATTGTGTATGACGCTTGGCGAGTCCAGCGCAAGCGTGTCGTGTTAGACTAAGAGATTTTTCCGAACCATAGACTTGTTTTCGATAAATATATATACGTATAGTAAATGTAGACAGTTTTGTTTGAACTTCTATACTATGCGAACTTTCATCTCCTTTGTCATTCCCATGTAGGTCGAAAACTCATAAATGCTGGAAGAAACGTCTATTTATTTTTTATAAAATGCCTAAATACAACGATTTACGTTTTTATATTACAACAAGCCTTTTTTACAGTAAAAGGTAACGTATATCTCTTCCCAGTGGCTAGTTGGGATTAGGCGTGAAAGAGTGATTTTTCTGACTTCCAAGCGAACTTTCATCCCCTATTGCATTTCGTCTCCACACAAATTTTAAAAACGTTAGACCAAATATTCATTCATTTCTTATCAAGTATATAAATACAAAGTTTCATGGTTTTATTTTTCAAATAATGACTAATTTATGCGCCTATTTCGTGATAAATTGTAGCCTATGGCCTTTTCCAAGCTCTATATTTTTAACCGAATTTTTATAAAATCTGTACCGGATTAGATTTGAAAGAGTGACTTTAATTAAAATTTAAGACAAACAGACAGATCCACTTTTGCAAACTAGCTCTGTCTGTCTGTTACACTTTTACGACTAAACCACTAAACCGATTTTGATTAAATATGGTACGATAGATTTGACCTTTGGAAAGGACATATACTACCTTATATTGCGAAAAAAGGGTTGAAGGGGTTGAAATAAGAGATGAAATTTTGTATAGAAATTCGTCATTATTGAAGATAAAACCACGAAACTTTTCTTTTAGAAATTTGAAAAGAAATACATAAACGTGTGTTCAAGCATTTTTGAAATTTAGACCTTTGTGGGGTTGAAATAGGGGATGAAAGTTTATATGGAATTTTAAATTATATTATTTATAATAATGTTTACGGAAAGCGTACTTGTGAGCATTTTCTGCCGCAGCTGCTCAACGGCCTGAACAGTGTCGTACTTGAGAAAGTAATAAAATACCCTAACAAGTGCAAAACTTTCTTAAAATCGGCCTATTTATCCGAGGAAATTTAAATACACCTAGTGTTTGAATTCCCTCGGATAAGAACTATTATTCAATATTTATTACTTCATAATCTACATTAAAATATTTAAGAGCGACTTGCAGTGACTTGCATAAAGAAACCTCTTCAGGTTTACATCACTGTCATTTTATTGTACCTTTGTTTTTATTTTTTTTATTATAAATAAATTTAAAAAAAGTCACGCTTTCTCATCTAACCCGGAAATTCGTAAACCGAAACATCTTACCGTGGCGCTGTAATCGGATACGAGAAGTTTTTTTAAATTATTAGACATAAAGTAAATAAACTTTAGCCAAACCTCCTAATAGTACACAAGACAATCTCTGCGGAGTACTAGTAACCTAAAACTAAAGTACAAGCTTCAAGGCTGAATAAAAACATAGGTGAATATTAAGAGCGAAGTAAAAAAGGCTTGTTGCAGCTAACAATGCTATTTTATATTCTATCGCTTAACATTTCTCGTACGCATCAAATATTTGGACCGAGTTGTTCGTTATTAGTTTAAGAGCGATGTCTTTTGCAATATGTACATTTTCTTTTCAATAAAATACGAAGCATTTTTCTGTTTACTCGAGCTGGACCGCAGACGCTACATTTTTATTTTCCACTGTAGAACTCAATTGCCTGAGATTATTTATGAGACGGGTGCATTTATATTGAAGCAATTGACCAGTCCATAAATCCTAAGGTAGGAAAAGAAAACTCGTCGTCACACCGGTACCCGAGACACCGCATAAGTTGCCAAAAACTACAATGAGTTGACTGTATTAATGCTAATTATTTATATTTAACACACTGAAGTCGCTGGAAACCGCCAGTATTTATATAAATTTCCTTCCCCGAAGCAAAATTTGTTAGCTCGAGGCATTCACTGGGACTAAGGTACACATGTACAAAGCGTTTTGTCAAGTGCGTTACATTGGCATGTTCATGTCATGGTGTAGCTGCACCCAATCGACAAATAACACTGTGAAAGTACATTTAGGCTATTATTGAGGTCATCGGCGCTGCAAGTCTCGAGATTGTTTGCAGTGGCCAAGACAGAGATGATTTTAGACAGTAATAAAAAACGTCTTTAAGCAAGAAGCCTTATCTGAGTACTACAAAATAAATTAAAAAAAAAGAACGATCTTAAAACGTAAGCAATAAAGGAGATTTGCGTTGGGTGCTGGCATTCAACTCACTCATCATGCGAATGACGCACGCATCTCTTGCGATACAACAGACAGACTGTTATTAGCATACACGTCTCGGTGACGTATCGTTCCATAATGTGGTTAAGTGTATACGAAACAAAATTTAAGCTCCAAATCATCCTAATGAACTTTTGATACTTTATACAAGTCTTTTGTTTTTGTACCCACGGCCTAATTCTTAAACTACGCCTTGCTGTGAGGAAGGCGCAGGAAAGTGGGCTGAGCCTTTTGTCTCAACTCGAGAACTTGCCAAAGCATCTCATTGTATGTCTTCAGAACGTATCAACTTTGTCGCCAGCTGTATGCGTGACGTCGCAATCATTGTTTCTAACCTACTTCACAGCACATTCAGAATTTAAATAACCGGCCCTTAAGACGTATACGCTGCGAAATGTAAACTCGCAATTTATTATATTTTTACAACAAAGAAGGTTTTGTTTAAACTTACCCGTGTGTTCTTTACATATAAGAATGTAAAGATATAAAGAAAATCCTCAAAAAAAAAAGAAGAACCTCTTTTCTTCACTTTTACTCTTTTTTTTTACGGTTTCGTTGCCATTTTAAATTTAAAATTATTCATGTCAATTTTTCAAATTTGACATTGATATTGTTGTAAGAAATAGAAAGAATTTATATAAAAATATTGATTTAAAATTAGAATAAGGACGTTTCATGTTGTTTCGTTTTTATAAAATGTGTGTAATTTTTTTTATAATGTAAATGGAAATGTTTTATTGAACAAATTGTTTTTTTTTTTAGTAGAATTAATACCATTATAAACAACATAATTACCTACTCAATTACTATTATCATGGAAAGCTTAAAATTTGAACTTACTGTTAAGCCGGCTTAAGATGGAAAAGTCAAATTTTGTTTGTTTTAGGTACGTCAATTACACCGCCCGATGGACACATTTTTGGAATACCAGCAGATTACCAACCTATTAATCAACATCCACAAATAATAAATAGGTACACCAAATTTTTCAAACGTAAAAAAAAAACTAAAATAAAAAATATCATAAAAATTTGAATAACATTAACAGATAAAACTACAAAAATGTATTTGGGTGATTCTACGTTAAGAGCTACTAACGGTAGCTAAATAAAAAAACCATACATTAGTTGGAATTTTGCGGAAAATGACAAACATACATAATAGTAAACAACGTTCACTTTGTTAGCACTAAATTGCAATTCCTAAATCAACATGCTTTATTTATAACTGCATGTTAACCTTAAAAAAGTATCTAAGTCTACCCCGGCCTATCCCCTTATCTCGCAAACAAGTTAATTTAGGACATTTCTAATTGATTAGGCCTATAAGCATTTTTTATTTTATAAAGAAGCTTTAGTATGATAAAAATAATATAGTACAAAGAAAACATATTACTTTCCTTTACTATTGTAACCCTTTATTGCATGATTTAATATTTTCTTGTAGAAAAAATCATATGCATGTAATTATAGCCCTAAGATGTGTTAAAAATAATTTAAAAAATCTTTGGACATTTTAAGTATTTATTTTTTGAAAAAACCAAACGATGGATATTTACATCATTATGCAATTAGTAACAATGTGATTAGCACAAAATAAAATAATGCAAAAAAAAACATGTTTTTGTTTCAAATATTAGCAGATACATTTACCTTATTTCCACTCGTCTATACATATAATAAAATCGTAACTGATCGGTGTCAGTTCATGGAAAATAAATTACAGGGGGTATTTACCAATGCTATAGAACTCAAAACAACGATTTTTAAAATTTTTGTCTGTCTGTTACATTGTTCGCACTAATCTCAGAATCGGCTTAACCGATTTAACGTTTAAATTTTTTACAATGTTGCTTTGTTAGGTCGCTAGATGTCATAAAATAATAAATAGGATTTGGTAAATTTAAAAATTAATATTCACACCTGTTATCAGGATTTTCAAAATGTGTTCTTTTTACTGTC
>DWLR01002372.1:0-15617 GCA_018246295.1 Papilio alexanor hazarajatica | reverse complement strand
ACTTAACGATATCATACGCCGGTCCCTTGCCACAGTCAACGTGCCAAGTCTACTTGAGCCGACTGGTATTGCAAGAGGCGATAGCAAGAGACCGGACGGCATGAGTTTGATTCCATGAAGTTGATGCGCCGGGTGCTGGTATGGGATGCAACCTGTCCAGACACGCTAGCCTCTTCCCATCTACGTGGAACCAACAACAGAGCGGGTGCTGCTTGTGAAGCTGCTGAAAAATCTAAAACTAAAAGCTAAAATACAGGGGTCTAGGCTTCGAATATGATTTTGTCTCATTCGAATATGAGGTGTTGAGAGCCTTGGTCCGCGGGGTCCTAGCGCTATACGGCTTTTTAAGGAAATATCAAAAAGGTTAGTCGACATCACAGGAGACCGAAGAGCTGGCAGCCACCTCGGGCAAAGAATTAGTCTAGCTATTCAGGCTACCAGTATCTTCGAAATCTTGCCTAAAGGGACTCCAACTAATTTTGATTGTATATTATAGTTGTATAGTACTCTGTGTAGTATTAATTAATATTAATATAGATATTACAATGTATCAATTCTTTTGAAATTTAATGGCTTCAATCAATCTTTCTTCATTTAAAACAAGTTCGGAAAAAAACGGACACTCATTGCTATCTGATATTTAATATGTCTATTTACCTGATTGTATTTAATGGAAGTAATTGATTTTTACGTTTAAAATAAATCTCTTAAGCGTATGCTATAGTACGCTTTTAATCCGATGCGGTGAAGTACAGTTACTGCCTGTCGAATTTGCGATTTTCTCACCGCGATGATCTAACCGCCTGTAGCGCACAGCCGCGAAGCGAACCGAAACCGAAACAAAGCGAATCGGCAAATTGTTGTTTAGTACGACTGTGTTTGGCGCATCTCACACAGTAAACGGATCTAACGCGAAACTACGTCAAAAACATCAATATGCTGCCTTTTATAAAGTGCATAATTATGTAGAAAAAATTTATTGAAACAGTTAACATTAAACTGAGATGGATTAGGGTCGTCCCGGCGAACCATTCAAACTCACTACCTCCGCAAGACAGAATCGAATGGAGCGAACAGGAGTGAACTCTGTGTTCCATGTTCAATTCCCTGTCGTATCTGTTTGCTACAGGCGTGGATGAATGAAAGCGAATAATTATTAAAAAGTAACGGTTTTTTTTAAATGCATACTCATATGTGTTTTAGAAAAGACTACTGCAAGACAAAAAAAAATAACATAATCCTGGTGTGATAAATTCCATAACTTGTTTGCACATACAGTCTAAGATTATCTTGAGGAAAGCCTGGAGATAAGCCTTTCCCAATACATGTCCCCAACGTGTGTTAGATTGTTGCATGAACGCAATTCGAGTCGGCCATACGAGAGCATCGGCTTACCTGGGGGGTAGTTTGCGTGGTTTGCATTTCGTGCTTTCTCCCCCTGTCCACTTTTACTAACTAATAAAATGAGTCTCAACCGTTTCCACTTCAGCTTAGCGACTACTTTCCCCAGTTTGATGTTCTTGTTCTGAACTCCATTGCCGAAAATAATTTTATCTATCTATCGAATTGCAACTCTTTAGGACTATCGGGAAATCAGATGTCAAGTTTTTACACCGTAAAGTTATTAAAACTATAATAAAGGAATACAAAAAACTATACGTTCGAATAGTTACACTAGCCCGAAATTCCACTGGTCTATAACAAATATATTTCGATTGGTTCTAATACGTTAGTATTTGCTGTTTGAATATCTTCCTATTGCCTGTAAATCAACGGTATTTTCAACAAAGGGAACAGTCTAAACGTTGTCGGATAATTTGTATCGGTACATACATAGCTTCGAACTGCTCAAAATCACATACACATAAATTATATAATGTTAGCCTTCTATCTCGTCACAGACTTTGTTACAATATATTAAAATCAATTCGACAAAACATGATAGTTTTTTAAAATTAATTTTTAGCTTTGAGAAAAACTTACAAGTCATAAAAGTCGGATTTTACCTATTTAAAAAATAATAATAGTGACATGTTTAGAATAATAATTTAGAAATTGATAACAGTTTGTACCTAATGGGTTTTTATTAATATTTTAAAAAGTACTGTTTCTCTTAATTTATTTTATTAATCTTTTTGAAAACGAAATTTTTGCCACAAAAGTTTAAAAATTTATCTCCTATTAACTGTAACGTTAACGTTAACATCTTATTGAGAACTTTCAACAAAGTCTTATCGCTTATTAAGAGATGCCACGCAATTGTAACTTTTCTGGTTGTCGCAAATATATATAGTTTACGTTGGTCCTTTGAAATTAATGAGTAGTTTGTTTATTTGATTTCTTAAAAATAAGAAATAATAGAGAATCATTTAAATAAAAATATATAGTAGAGAGACGTAAGGCGACGATAGGCAATGATTCTTATCGTAGCACTTATTGAAAAGAGGGTCGAATTCCTATCGCGCATAAATCAGGCCCCGTTGTATTTCTTTCCACCGCGGCTGGTTTCCTTTTTATTGCCCACTTATTGGCCTTTTACAAGCTGCCTATACGTAGAAATCTACATTATATATGTACGTTCTATGGCCAATATGTACGTAAAAGTAGCTTTTAAATCATTCATACTTTGTGATCTAAATAAAATATATGTGTCATTTGAAGATTTCGTAACAATTGAAAGAAGTAAACATTGTCTTGAAGATTTAACTCGTATTAAAATCTGAAACTGTATACTATAAACAAGACTTCGAAAATAGTTAAAGGCCTCTGAGCGAGTGCCACCATATGCATCGCTTCATAACGTTTACTTTAGAGCGTGTATTTATCACCGGCCCCGGGCGTACTATTCTTTTCTCAATTGTTTAGTTTCGGCGTAACAACAATAGACCGGATAGCCGCCAGTAACGAGTGCCAACTGCTAGCACCCGGAACTTCTTGGAACTGATCTACTTATCATAACATTAATCTCTCTGTTTATCGCTTGTTATAACAAATAAGCTATAGCTTACTTACAAGATAAGATAATTATATCATTTCTCCCTTGTTACATTTATCATATCTTGTAACGAATCGTCTATGCAGACGCGTATTACTTTTACTCTAGCTGTGGGCCGAGTTTCGTAAAGTTGTCATCTCTATCATGTTTTTCAGAAAATGATAAGAATTCAAATTATAACATCTACCGTCACGTCGTAGAAATTTTAAGTTCTAGTCAGAGAGAAGGCACACGGATGGGGTGGCGATAATTTGTATATGTTTGTGTCGCATACTTTTTTTACTTAATTTAACCACGCAGCCTGGCACTGCATCAAAGAAATACTGCGAGCGATACGAACAATATGGCTTTTGACTACAAAGTAACTTGTACGTATTGGCAGTGCAATGTGGTTGTTTTGTTTGTATTGACGACGATCTAACGTTCTATACGCCTCCGCACAAAGGAGATGCCTCCTGTTTACTTCCCGGATTGATTACGACAACATCGCCATTCAAACCATTATACATTGGACATCACGACTAATTGGAAATTCAAACGAGCTAGCGCCGATCATGGGCGGGCCGGAGCAGACAGCGCTGATTGCAGCGAACGTCGACTGTCAACATTAAGTCACTTATAAACTAGTGTTAGTATAAGATGTTCGCCTTTTTATTAATTTAAGCTAATACACAAAATAATAACATAAAATGATCGTTATAGAGCTAATTATATTGGTCGTCGTGTAAAATAAAATTTTGTTTTCGAGCTCAGTTAATTAGTTTTGTTGGTTTTAAATCATATATGCCTAAAATCAGTGAATTTAACTGATATGCTGCAAGCCCGTGGTTCGCTATCTAGCTTAGAAATGATTGACTAGTTTAGGTGATTTCATTGAAAAATCACAAATATTTGTTTTTAAGTAGGGCCGTTTCCTAAAGAATAGTTTAACCTCTCTCTTATTACGGGAAACTCTTAAAAAATTTCGGTAATAGCAGATAGCACCTGCTATTTTATCTATTAGGTTTTAAATAGTAATCACAGGTTATATAAAAAATTCACAAATAAAAAATAAGTACGCACTAGAACAGAGCAAATACAATTAAATATAGACTCTTTCATATACATACTTACTGTCTTTCATATAAACATCAACAATCCGTTTATATGATTAAATATTAATCGGACTTGTAACATAAAGCTTAGATCAACAGCTAGCAATTCCTAATAGGTGACAACCCTGGATAATATGGATCAAAAACATATTCAGTTCATTATCATCCTTATAACTACAATAGGTCACTATGGAATGGACATATATACATACATCCATACATATAAACATGCTTACATACTCATGTAAAATATTACCCTCCTATCAGTCGAGCAAAAACTAATGCTAAAGAGTTGCTTTATTTTGTATTCTTACCTATGTTCGTTAGCGTATCGTCGTCTCTCCCCGCCCAAGCGCGGTCACTCGCTTGTTAGCGTGTGCGCGGGCCACTGGAGGCGTAACACAATTGCTTTCAAAATAAACAATTTTATAAGCATTCTTGTGTGTGAGTGCGGTTTGATCGCATTCAACGGCCGTAATTCCTGACTATTTGTTTGTTTCTTTTGTTAAACCTAAATGATTACTTTCCATGAAACTATCAATCCGCAGCCGCTTAAAAGTGGTTTATGGGGTCGTTAATATTTCTTTTTAATAGATTTATAGAACGAACAATGTGTTTTAATGTCACACTGTACAAACTAAACTGTACTGTATAGTTTATATTCGATTAAATAACTCTATAATGTGCTCCCAGTTACAATGTAGACCCTGAGTAAAATGCGGTATACCAACATGTATTCTTTATATGTCTAAGTATTTAGGATATAATTACGTTGGTTCAACCACTTGGACATTTACAAGTATTAAGCTGTATAGCAGAACCGCTTTAATTGTGAAGTGGATAATCGTTAAAACTTTTATCATCATCTCAACCTTTAGTCTTCTACTGCTAGACGCAGACTCTCCCGTTGATCGAATTCAATTTATTTATTTATTTAATTAATTATTTAATTAATTAATTAACAAACTAAAATTAACTTTTAATATAAAAATACAAATTAAAACAGTTACAGATTACAAATGGTCCTCGGTTCCAGAAGCTTCTCTGATTCCTCGTAGTTTATTGAGAGAAGGAAATTAAAAATGATGGTTTTTTGCTTCCTTCGGCGTACAAGTTTTGAGGTTACAGAATTCTAAAATAGCGTTGTAAGTTGAAGCACTTATGTGTCAAGCTCTTCGACCCGATTACTTGTCCTTAAACAGCATCCAAACCACCAGCAGCAGCGTTCATTTTGTACAGTCGAACACACTGTGTTTGCCAACGCGTCTGCCAAGTGTGGCGATTATGGCATATTCACCCCAATGATGGCAACAAAACTTTTCTAGTTACCTTTATTTTTAGATCCTAGTATTTATCAATTTTCTTAAGCGAACCTCCATAGCCAGCTGCTATATAATGCTAATAAGCAATTATAGACCGTTTCCCGAATTCCCGTTATACTTGTATAGGTTCGACTGTATGTAATAAAATACATATTGAAAATGTAAAAATTACTATTTCTTTCTAGCTGTGCGTATTTATAATTTAATGTAATAACTAGCGATAATCGTGAGGGGTATTTTTAGAGTTCCTTCATGGAGGGTTTCCTACACCACATGGCGCCTCAGTTCCTGCACCCGGCGCTGCAGAGTTTTGGTTGTGGCGCCTTCAGGCCTATCGGCGCTGCTTTCCACCCTTTATATCCGGGCAAGGCCTTCGCAAGACATTTGGGCGAACAGTACGCCCTTGGACACAGTGTCGGGCAAGCTCTAAGGGTAAATTGCAATAAACAAAACATCTGATATAAAACAGAAGGAAGAAAAAATCTTTATACACTTTACATATGTATGTAAACTAGAGTGTTCGAGACGAGACCGGGACACCGCCGCTGTACCGGCACAGCTACGTGGCGCGCGACGACACCAGCTCCCCTGGCTCGGCCGCCTCCGCCTCCCCACGCCCCTCCAAGGACGAAGAGCCCCCCGCCAACAATCCCTGCACAGACTCCCACGACTTCTTCTCTCGTAAGTAACACCACTGTTGCTGACATACTCCTCATATCAAACATCGTGACGTTAAAAATTTGAATCCGCGTATAACAATATCGATAATAGATAACAAAAAGCTTTTATTGTTCAAGTGAATAACATCATCATGGTAAGTGACATTGTGAATTGAGTTATTTTGAATTTTCGTATGCTTAAACAAAGGGGTCAACAACTGACTGACCGGTCGGCGCAGTGGCAAGACACTTGCCTTCTGCGCCGCAGGTCATGGGTTCGATTCCCACCCAAGATAAACATTTGTGTGCATAAACATGTCTGTTTGTCTTGAGTCTGGATATAAAGACCACCAGAGGACGGGCAGCAGCGTTCTTTTCTTAGTACGGTGGAACATATTGCGATCGCCAATCCGCCTGCCAAGCGTGGCGATTATGGCACATTCCCCCCAATGATGCAGTCAATGGGAGAAGCCTATGTCCAGCAATGGACGATCACAGGCTGAGGTGAGTGAGTGAGTGAGTGAGTGAAACAAAGGGGAAGGATCAACGGATTTTAAAAATTATAGCCATCTGCGTTTATTGTTGGTCATAGTTTCGTACCGATACTGATTTTGTAGCAGTTTTTCCGTAATAGGCGCACAAGAAAACAGTTATTCTTTTATATTTATAGATGACCTTCGCCGTCATCTATTATTATACATAAGATTTATAAAGATAAATAAGCTATTCAAATGCAGTTGACACCTTTTCATCTAAGCATTCTCAACAACGGTTAAAGATGATCACGTGGTGTAGTTGTTATGGTCAAGGTTATCATTGTATAATGATAATACGATATTATGGAAATTAAGATAAATAATTTTTGATAACGACCGGACATTATGTGCATCATGCCCGGTCGTTATGAAAATCTATCTTAATTTCATATCTAACATTTTAATACATTATATCCTATCATACACCTTATTGTTTCTTATTTTTTTAGCAATTTTCTAAGCATAGTTATTAGTACGTAGGTATAAGGATGAGTTGAGTATAAGCAAGCATTGTGTGTGAGCAACAGCTGACGGCGAACGTAAGACGTCATGTGGCGTGTGCGGTGCGCGGCTGGGGCCCGGCGTCGCTCAGGCGCACTTCCTGCAGGAGCTGCAGCACCTCTATAGCTTGAGTGCCCTCCCGAGGGATGCAGCCGTGCCCTCCACCCACTCCCTGCATCACCAGGATGAAGATGCTCGTTGGGAGGTAATAGCTTCATACATTTAACTAATAAATATGTAAGTAGCACTCTTTTTGACGAATCTCACATTAATTAAATCATGAAATCAGAGTACAGCTTCCTTGAGGCCGATGGGACATACTCTATTATTGTGGATTGTTGAAATGACTTGATAACCCATAATTAGAAACCCTTAACCTACAAAAAACGATGTTTCGTGTTCAGACATATCAGCGTATTCGAGCGAACCGTCAGCGGCGGCTGAAGCTGCGAACACGCAAGCGTCATCACACGGTGGAGAGCATGCTCGGTTACGAGCTGGAGGAGGAGCGCCGCGAGGAGCGACCGCGGGAGCCGCGCTACGATGCCGAGGACGAGCCCGTCGACGTCGAGGGCGACTCTCTCGGCTGGCCCGACGCCGCCATCAGTGTCGACGGTACGACGCAACACATACATCCTACGAAATCTGCTTTCGGAACTACGAGTAAATTAATTCGGGAGGGGAAAAAACTCACCCCTAATTTTATGTAAATATTAACAAAGTAAGCAATTAACTAATGTTACATTTCATTTTAATACCATTTGGGTAAGCGCACATGCGTCTGTGATGTACTGACAATTATTTAAGTTTCATTTACGTAAGTTGGCCCGTCTTTGGATATATACATAACCTCAAAGAAAAACGACGTTAAATAGGACCATTTATTGCTATCTTCTATATTACTGCTACGTTTCGGTTGCTTAAAGCCCACTTATTTGTAGTGCCTTAGCAATGTTTGCTAAAACAAGATTTAATTACATCTTCGCTATAATGCGTTAAAGAGTTGAACTGTTGTTGAAGTGTTTTGAAGCAAGATGGGTTAGTCTAGCATTGCGTAAACTTTTAATAAACATATATATATTTATTACTAGATGTGACTACCGTGGCCGTATTTCGTCGGCGTGGCGCATGACTTCAATAAAAACTGTGTATTATATACTCAGAATTAATCTACATACAAATTACATATGCATGAAAAACATCCCGCAGGAACGGTTTGTTATTCTATAATCTATTTCTGTGCCAAATTGCAACTAGATCCGTTCAGCCGTTCTAGAATTGGACCTGGTAACAAACATCCATCCAAACATTCGCATTTATAATATAAAGATTCTTTCCCCCTTTTTTACTTTTTATGTAATTTGAGTATTATTTTAATTCCAGATAAAGATCAGCGGAATGATGGAGAAAAGTTGCATATGAGCTATACCGAAGACTTGGAAATATCAAGCACTAACGACGCGATGCAATCGCCTGAACGCGTGAGGTATTTTCTATCTACAAAACTAAAAACTTAAACGTTTCAAATTATTATAATTCGCAACTGACTATCCAAAAATGTTAATTACAAGAGATTGAACTATCCAACAGTAGGTACACTGTCCAATGTCCAATCATCATCTCATATAAGAGTGCTAACATTTAAATGTCTCGATGTCATTAAAAATATTCCAAAAAATGTAATACGCAATATCGAAGGGTAATGGCGTTACAGGTTAACTGGTCTAGCCAGGTCTAATTAGTTTTAGAATTAGTAATTAGGTTTAGAATTAGTATTAGTCCTAGAGCTGAAGTCACTGCTAGAAGTAAATAAGCTAAACCTTATTTACTTCTATAAACTATGTATATTTATAGTGTTGTTTATATTTCTTTTACGTGCATCTATCGAACAGGATTGAGACACCAAAGCCGCTGCCGCTGGAGTGCGGCAAGGGTGAACCTGGGGTGGCGGAGCGGCCGGCAGAGGTGTCGACGTCGGAGTGGGCGCCGGCCGACTGGCCCGCTTTGCCGGACCCCTATCTCCACTCCAGACACAAGCCCGAAGGCGAGAATCTACCCTCTTCCACCGACACCCGAAACTAAACTCAACAATATCGGATAACAACTAAACGGCACCGGATTCTAACTCAACAACACCGGACACTAACTTAATAACATCGGACACTAACTCAATAACACCGGATATCATCCCAACAAATTACAATCTTTCATAGATTTTTTTTGCTTCCAATGTCTATTTAATAAGTGATTTATTTACTATAAAATCTCACAACTTAATATTCATACAGTTTTAGAGTTATAGAAAGATAGGATGAAATTTGCTTTTCGTTTTGGCGTTGAAATATGAAGACATTTTTTTAGGTAAATAGCTTCCTATTTATAGTAAAGCCTTCATCATCATCATTTCAGGCCATAGTTGTCCATTGCTAGACGTAGACATCCTCCATCGATCGTCAGAAAGATCGGTCCTCTACCGTCCTCATTCAGTGCACTCCTGCAACCTTGACCAGATCATCGGTCCATCTTGTGGAAGGCCTACCCAACGTTGCGTCGATCCAGGACCTTTCGGCCCCATCGGTCATCCGTTCTGCGAGCAATGTGTCCGGCCCATTGCTACTTAAGGTTTGCAATTCTTCGGGAAATGTTGGTTATTTTAGTTCTCTTCCCTTTCCTTTCTTTTGGTTCTTTGGTTGCCCGCATGAGGGACCACGTATCAGTACCATAAACAGTCATCCATAGTACATAGGACTTTTGTGGTAAGGCCTTCACTTGATGTTAATTACAAAAATAAAAAAGAAATAAAGAGATAGTATAATTTAATTTTCAACGCCAACGCATGTCATTTGTCAAATATAGTTCTCTACTAATTACAGTCATCCCAAAAGTTTCTAGCATTATTGAATATGACGTCTTACTGATTTTATCTATTTTATATATTTTTTGTTCATTTCCATTCTCTCCAGTTTCTTAGATCATGGATTCCTATTTTTTTGTAGATTTTTACTTTCAAATACGGACTTTTACAGATCACTTTTATTATTTTGGAAATCAAACTAGGACTTACGCACATGAAATTCGCACGTTTACCGAATTTGAACTTATAAATCTACATATAACATAGCCCGCACAAACTATTAACATTCTTTATATCTCTTTATCTCCTCTTCTTACTCCCCCAGACATAAATCGCCAATGTTAATGACAAAACCACATACCTAAAATAAAGTGGGCAAGACCCATCTGCCACATATCGGTACTATGGGCTAAGCTCAGCCCTGAGTGGAGCCCGTGCAGCGTTAGACGACGTCGATGCAGGCCCAGGCAGAGATGATGGAATGAACTGGACTCCTTTTGGAAAGATCGCCAGCAACACTCGCTAGATCGAAAGTTATGGAAGCCTTTGCCCTACAGTGGGACGACCGTTCCTGGTGGTGTCTCGACACCGCTCTAGTTATTCGCCGATTTCTTACCTTTTCCACCGTCTTCGCTTCCCTGCTGAGGAAATCCCGTCTGTTTGGGATTTATTTACTTATGAATTTTATAAATTTCATATATTTAGTACTTTATCTCTTATATTATAATATTTATTCATTAGATACTTATCCTTTTCATGTTATTTACCATTATATTATGTATTGAATGTGTTGATATTTATATGTTATCCGTCTAGCACCGTTCTGTATATAAATTAATAGGCTAATATTACATAACTAGAAAGAATTCTAATTAGAAGCATTAACAGTTTAAGCTAGTTTTACTCCCGGCCTTTTAAGATTTGATATCTTATGTCCCGCGTTCTCCTTGATAAGAGTTAAAAATGTCGGGTTTTAATCATTGAACTAAGTACAGTAATGTTTGTAAAATTTGTTTTATTCAATTGAAACCCAAATCTAAGATTATTAGAATTTTATGGTTGTACCTATTATCTTAAGAAAGGCTTCATTATTTTATTTTATTTGCAATTTATTAGGTATACTACATTCATATATTATCGTTGTGACTTATTGTTTTAGGTTTTTAAATGTGTAAAACACAAAACTCAATTTCTATTTAAACTGTGTCGTGCTAAATTTAGAAATTATTATATATTTAGTGAATTTTAACTTTTAACCATGATGCCCTAGACTTAAAACTTAAGGGCCCATAGGTTCTTAGCGCTTGGCGTTAAGCGGTAACTGCAGCGAGGAGATGCCGATCGAGATCATTTGCCGTGTGAAAGTAACTGCGATACTCGTCGCGTTATTATTTGTTTCAATCACTGATCCTAAACACTAAGCGTGTACAGAGCAAACTTATTTTTAGACCCGATTAAAATTTTTGTTGGTTATTGCAATAAAGCTTCAGTATATTTCTTCATCAAAACCACACACCAAATGTACCTCTATACTATGTATATTTTTACACATATCTTGAAATTTCTTAAAAATTGTTTTCTTAAATCCTTCAATAAAAGTTTCTGTTTTTTTTCCATTTGATTTTACTACATATATTTTATACATTTTTAAAACTTCAAGAAAAGGAGGTTTTCAATTTGGTTGTATGCTTTTTATGTCTGTTACTTGCGGAACTTCGTCATTTATCAACCGATAATATTTTTTTTTCTTTTGTTGGTAAGTAAATATTCGCGTGTGGATCCCATTTAATTTTGAATGTCATTGAACCCAAGATGTACCGAAAATTAACATATCAAGTCAAACTTAAAGTAAGCCCTGTTTAGATTTAATGCTTGCAATGAGACATAGCGTGGTAATAAATAACTAATAAATAAAACTAGGTGTTACCCGCGACTTCACACGCATTCATTTTTCACTTCCAAAAAAAGTAATCCTATAACATTGTATAATAATTCAGAACGCATTTTGTGAATCCGTGGGCCCTTAAGAGTAGAATAAATTTATTAGTACATAATAATTCATTATTACTGTAATCATTAAATTAAATGTTGTCTTGATTGAATGAAATAACATGAAATTTGATTAATTATATTATAACATTCTCTCACATTATACCTTTACTTTTTTTGGCCTTGTTGACCTGAAAAAGTGTTGATTCAACATAACAATACGAACAATAATAATAATAAGCCAATTCTCGTATACAGAGGCATAGTTTATCTTTGTTAATAAGCTGCCTTATAACACTTGCAATGCATTAAACATATTTCAAAATAACCTTCATTACAGTCGACTTTAAATCGACAGTAATTTTTGTTGTATAGATTTTTATGCAATAAGTGGATAATTAAGCAGCCTGTCAACTGACTTTAATTGATCACCGCCGCCTGTGAATAGATACATTAGAGTTAAAAGTACTCTACCCCTATAGAAGAAACGTTTACGTAAAATATCTTTTTTAATGTCAAATGGCTACGCGTATCCGCCAATAAATAAATTTTCAATGCTCCTTCCGCACAAACCAGCGGGACTACGCTCTCACACATCCCGTCATCTGCAAGCCGTGGAGGCCAGAATCCGAAGAAGCATGGTATCTGATATTAGCTCCCGCCGCTAAATGCAAAGACGTTTTGTTTACAATACCTTAAATTATAGAAATAAAAATTAAGTGCCAGGTCGTTGCCACAACACAAGATAATCATCTTGTGTTGTATATATTGTTTGTTATATATTTAACACGCGTACGCAGGAAAAATGATGCAAATGAAACTTAATAAAAAATGTAGTATGACAGAAGAATAGGGATTTATTAACATTTAAGACAAACTCATTTTTAGTCAATAAGGTTTATAATTTGCAAATTTGTGAATTTTTTTCTAATAATTAAAATCGGCACATTTGTACATTGTCAGCATTTCTTCTTAAATGTCATTTATCATCGTCTAATTGCAAGTCTAAGAATAAAACTGTTAATTTTCAAATAGATTCAAAGATAATTTCAACGTGGCGGTCTGCTACTGAAAGACTGCTGGTCAATGAGGTCCTCACTATCCTCCGTGTGACATTTGAATGTTAGCGCTTTTGATGGATTGTTTCTGGAATTAATTATAATTATTATTATTCTTTTTTGCATTCACACAGACAAATCCACTGGGAAGAGTTGGAACTAAAATTTCCAAATTAAAATGAAAAAGATTAAAAATTAAAACTGTTTTTTTTTGTTTTCGATGATTGATACTGAATGATAACTTTCCCAATAAATGACCAAAAAGAATAACAGAGCTTCTTAAGAACTTTCAAGAGTTTTCAAGACTCCGTACCAAATTGCGGAAATGTTAAGTTTTAACATTAAAAATCTATGGATTTGGCAATACTTTGACAAGGCACCTCATATTTTAGGATAGGAAATAAAATGACATTTCATTAAATAAAAAGAAGGCAAGACAAGTTACTAAGTCCTATTTTAAAAGTGTGTATGTATACCTCTTCAATGAGGGCCTGCGTTTCCGGCAATTGGCAGTTTTTAGAAATTTACCAACGATGACGTTGTTAGATTCATACAGTCTTAACAGCTGATCAAACGAAATTGATTTGTATTTCGGCAGCGTCACGGTTATTTTTCCGAGCATCAGCGTGTTTAATTCTTTAACCCGGACCTAATTAAAACATATATATGTAAATACCAAAAATAAAATAATCAATCGTTACTTACAGTTATTACGATTATTAAAAAATAAAACTCTAAATGGCTCTAATGGCTCTTTGCGATTCTACATATCTTTATTATCTACTAGCTGAACCCCCGTTGTAATACAACGTAAAGTAAAAGTAATCTTAAAAGTCGAAATAGCAAAGCACAGTGCCAAAAGTTTTATGAATAAAGAAAAAACCACCACCACCTCACCCTATGATCGTTCACTGCTGGACATAGGCCTCCCCCGTTGATCGCATCATTGGGGGAAATATGCCATAATCGTCACACTTGGCAGGCGGGTTGGCGATCTTAGTATTTTCCACCGTATTAAGAAAAGGATGCTGCTGCCCGTCCTCCGTTGGTCTTTACATCCAGACACAAGACAGACATGTTCATGCACACAAAATGTTTGTCTTGGGTGGGTATCGAACCCACGACCTGCGGCGCGAAAGGCAAGTGTCTTGCCGCCAACCGGTCAGTCAAAAAAAAAACACTTTTATTTTTATAGATAACTCACAACACCCTACCAAAATTTTTCATAATCTGATCAACTGTTTAGGAACGGATAGACGACATACAAAAACTGATTTTTATTTATATAGATTACTTTATTTGCACCAGAATATAATGGATAATTAAATATTTGCTGTATTTACTAAATCGAGTTTAGTTTTGTAGTTTTAATTGCATCCAATTACCTCTTCCTTATTAACACCAGCATCGCTGGCGCAGTGACGAAGGCCTGTTACAGAATGACAATTTATATACTGTATAATCAACACTCGCGAGCAATAAACTGGAATCATTAATCGCGCGTTACTTTCTCTGGCCCGAATGATTGTTTGTAAACGGTTTTTCATTGACGAAATGAGTTTGGGACTGGCTTTTTTGGGCCCAAGTTCACTTCTTAGAGTCTTCGCCTCACTCTTCACTCGCTGCTTGCAAATACCCTCTTTTTGTTTAAAGAAGAAGCAAATAAAATCAAACATTTACAACATTAAAGAGCAGATAAGCATGTTCAAATAAGCAAGTTTGTAAATTACCCATATGATGAGCCATTGTAGATGGAATTTCTGATATCGGTTGGTTAATTTTGATGCCATGTAGGACCTATTAATAAGAAAAAAGGTAAAATATTTTAATGTAAATAATTATTAAATGACTTGATGTCTTCAACAATTTGAGATTTCTGAGGAAAAGTAACGAATTAAAAGCCATGTAGAGCGTACCTGTTGAATGTTCAAGCCCACATTGTGAGACGGCGTCGCCGATTTAGAAGTCACGAAAGGTATGTGTGCTTTATTTGTGCTAGGTTCGTAAGCTTTGGTACTTCTTTGCTTTGACCGAGACGATACTGTCGGTAGCTCATAGCGTCGCCGCACCATAAACTTCATTATTTTTCTTGCTTTTTTGCTCTGTACAAAATTAAATTAGTTATATTGATAGTGATTGCTAAGGGAGGCCTAAGTCCAACAGTGGTCGACTTTTGATCGATGATGAAGTAAAACTTCAAGTATCTTATAATATATTCAATATAGAAAAGTAAGCATATTCTAAGGGAAATTGTGAACTTATGAATATCACAAGATGCACAGTGAGAGAATAAAAAAAGACCCAACATTATTTCTGCATGACTATTATCGCACGGAAATTGAAAGTTACAAATTTGGTAGTGTAGTAATTATAAATGTAAATTATAATTTATAGGTGCTGTTGCGGTGAAAGCTGAATTTTCAGGTAACTTAGACTTCGTTGTGTCCGAGCGAATAAAAGAAGTGTTAAGCTGACAACGTTAATTTGTGACTGAACCAAATTGTTTACGTGTATTGCATTCAACAGGTGCAAACCTTGGGCTAACTATTTTAATATTTAATTTAATTGTGATATTAGATGCTGACTAGTGATAATATATATATATATAT
>DWLR01002371.1:0-15620 GCA_018246295.1 Papilio alexanor hazarajatica | reverse complement strand
TTTGACTTAATAAAATTATGTTTTTATGAAGTGTATTTTGCAATGATCTTTCTTAAGGCTATTTATATGATTGTATTCAATTGTTTAATTATTATTAAATAATTTATTTTTAATTATTTAATAACGTTAGTTACAGTGTCATTTTTATTTTTCATCAATTTCATTACCATCATTAAATATACAAATTCTCTTATGTTTTTGTAATGGTAGCGCTGTATTAATATTAACGATGCAAGGCTGCTTAAATAAGACATTGCCTTATATCTACAATAAAAAACAAACAGCTGCCTGATTAACAATCTAATGATAATTGGCTCGAAGTAGACGTAGATTTCTCTAATTCACTCGAAACGATTTGCGTTTTATATACCAAGCGACAAAGAACTTGCAAAGGGAAACCAGTGGAAAATCTAGGGTTGTGATTTTATGGGTCTTGATGACCATTTGGGAGGAGGAAGGTTAAAGTCACCATGATATGAAGTTTTTAGTCAATTTCAAATCGAAGTGAATTCTCAAGTACAATTTGTCACGAAAGAATTTTGGTGATTATGAGAAAGGGCCTTAATCCTCTTAGCTTGAATGCGCTATAAACATTTTTAAAGTTTTACTCTTTAATGCACACTGCTATCCAACTATAGACATTATTTTAATTATTTATTGATACTTCTACATTATTTATTGAACAAAGCACCAACTATTACAGACGTAGTGCCGTATTTTATTCTATTATCTCGTATTTCATTCTATCATTTATTTAAATGTATTATGTTAACGTAGAACCTGAAATCCCTAAGTTTATCTGTAAAGTCATCATATCATTTAATTATTTTATTAATAAATTACATCTACTACCTGCTATTGCAAACGTAGTAGATAGAAAATAAACATTTTTATCACTTTGTATTGGTTTTAAGTGACGTATGCGAACAGTGAATAAGAAAAAAAAATATTTTTTTACGGTCAATATTTTTAACTTAATATTTTCATTCTAATATATATGACAACAATAGTTTTACTGACAAAAATAATATTTCATGGTACACAATGTATATAATTTTCAGATTCCCAACTTTTCAACATTAACTCATAGAAGTCGTCATGCATATCAATATTACACTGAACAGGACGAAACCATCAACCAGGGATGTGTAGATCGTAGATCATTTTGGCCCCGAGGACGAGTTATAGGAGGGACTGGGAGCATTAACGGGCTTTTACATATGAAAGGAAGTGCCGGCGATTACGAACCATGGCATTTGAAAGAAGGCGATGGATGGGATTGGTCCACAATAAAAACGTACTTCAAAAAAAGTGAAAGAATAGTTGATCCCTTCATTTTAAATAATCCAGAACTTCGCAATAATTACGGTGTTGAAGGCAACTTTATTATTGACCAATTAAATTACACTTATAGTCAAATCGCAGAAAAGTTAACTCAGGGATACATGGAAATGGGGTTGAAATACTTAGAAGACCTTAACGGCCCTACGCAAATAGGTGTTGGAAAAATAAGAGGAGGTAATCATCGAGGAAAACGTGTTAGTACCGCAACTGCTTTTCTAATTCCGGCGAGAGAACGGAAGAACCTTTATGTTTTAAAAAAGACAATTGCTACCAAAATAGAAATAGATTATAATAAGCGAGCTGAAGGCGTAAAAGTCATATTATCCAACGGTGATGCAACCACCTTCTACGCAAAAAATGAAATAATATTAAGCGCAGGTGCAATCAATACGCCGATTCTCCTTATGTTATCGGGTATCGGTCCGAGCTCACATCTAAAAGAATTAAACCTCAAAGTGATTGCTGATCTACCTGTTGGTGAGAACTTACAAGACCATGTAAGGATTCCCGTTTTAGTCACGATAAATACAAATGCGACTCAAGAGGATGAAGCTTATTGGCACAAAGCTACGGCTCAATATCTCATTGATCAAACAGGACCCCATGCGACAAATTACGATCAACCCAATATCAATGCTTTTCTCTCTGTAGACGCCTACAAAAAATTGCCTGATGTTCAAATAGATCACAATTATTTTGTACCTAATTCGTCATATATTTTATCTATGTGCACAAATGTATTATCCTATAAAGACGAAATCTGCAAACAGTTTTCAGAATTAAATAAGCAAAATGAGATATTACTATTTTATATCTCGTTATGCCGTCCTTTTTCTAGGGGCAAAATATTATTACGCTCCGTCAATGCAGTTGATTTTCCGAAAATCTATCCAAAATACTTTAGTGACGAGAGAGATATGAACTTATTTGTCAAAAGTATTAAAAAAGTAATGAAAATAATCGATACACCAACATTTAAAGAAATAAATGCAAAAATTCAAAGAATTCACTATAAAACTTGTGATGGTTATGAAATGGCAAGCGATAAATATTGGGAATGCATGGCTAGGACGATTAATTTCAATGTTTATCACCCTGTAGGAACGGCCAAGATGGGTAAAACTAGTGACTCTGCAACAGTAGTGAATGGTAAATTAAAAGTAAAAGGTATAAAAAACTTAAGAGTCGTCGACGCTAGCATTATGCCGACCATACCAAGTGTGAACACAAATGCTGCCACCATGATGATTGCAGAAAGAGCATCGGATTTTATTAAGAAAGAACATTTTGTAATGAACAGAGATGAATTGTGATCATTTTATCTTTATTTTTTGTTATTATTATTTTATCATTTTCTCCCCAAGTGCGCATACATTCGATAATAAAACCTATTTAAAATGTCAACCTTTTCCGTAAAATCTCCAAATTACGTATAATAAAATAACATTCCGTCAAATCAAAAATGCTATGTTTACGAAGGCAATTTCTATCTGTGTTGTACTTTTGATCTCTTATTTAATTTCAATATTGCATGCAATTACCATTTTAGATAGAGGTGTAAAACCTTTGGTTAAGAAATCCGTAGGAATTCAGTTTTATGTTAATGTGGAAAACAAAAAGGATAGTGCTTGTAAAATCATTTCAAAAACCAAAACTTGTTTGATGGATAAAAATAAAAGAGACTGTGATATTTTTGAAACAAGCAGTGCCCATTCATATTTTGTGGAACCGAAAGAGAACATGACGTTCATTTCTGTGCTACCGACGTTATTTCAACATGACTTAATCGGTTACTTTGATTGTACTTTGGAGTATCAATGCGACGAAAAAAGAAATAAAACTGAGTTTCGTGAACCATTTAATACCAAAGTTTATGACAAAAACGTGCCGTCGAATTATTTATTGAAGGATTATATTCAAAATGAAAATATTAAGGAATGTTTAGAGTTAGACCAAAATTCTTTAAAAGATTGTAATCCAGCTGACTGTGATGTAAAATATTTAGGAAAAAGATCATTTTACAGCGATTTATTCAAAAAGTGTATACCTGTTACATCCTGTGGCGGAGATCCTGACAAAGATCTTCCTGAAGCAGCACTCTTACTAGTCAGCAACACTTGTAGAGACCTAGAGACGCCATTGACACTCCGAGATATCTACGCCATTAGCACAGGTTTAGGCACCACTATACTTACAACTTCAGAATCTTCTAAAAATGTTAAAATTGAAGTTACATCTAATTTATCAACGATATCACAGAATTTAAAGTTTTTACGAGATCTTGCGTTTGGGAAATTATTTATTATAGATGAATCAATAGATATTAGTGCTTTCTGCAAAATAGCCTTTTTATCAATAGCAATAAGCGTTACAATTATATGTGGTAGTATCATATTATTGTCTCTTTGTCTCAATACAATCGTATGTTTATGTAGCGAAGATAGAGATAAAGGATTAAGCTATTGGCCGAAAATAAAAAATGCTTTCAACCTTTTCGACATTCGACGAAAAAGTAAATCATTTGATGAAATGAAAGAAAACAGAAATTCTTTACTACAAGAAGTTATGGTAAGAGATATACCTATCGAATTGAGAACTAATGTCATTGATTTATGCAAAAGAATAGATGATGAAGTAAAAGAGAAAAAACGGTATAGATTGAGAGACATAGGGAGTCAGATCAGCTTGGTAATTGATAATGAATATCGATCGGCTTCGCCTACGAATTCCAGCACTTCTATTGAAGCAAATGACAACAAAGATAGATTGCCTTAATAAAAATAATTTCTGACATTTTGTTTTATTTGTTTTGCTTTCAAAGATGCTTTAACGCTATATTTTACCAAGACCATACATATTAATTCTCATTTTATGATTACTTAATTTAAGAATTATTGTTTACTACACACTTTTATCCCCTATATCACCTTGACGTTTTATTTTGTAAAAAGTTTAAAGAGTTGTAAATAGTTCATTGAAACTAGCTCACTTCAAAGATAATAATTCATAATGCCCTTTTCCTTATTACATATGCTTTTTCGGACGAATGGTCTATAGATTTTAGATTCTATGTAAGCAAGGGATGAGTCCAATTTCTTGACATATTTACCTTCGGAAAGAACATTTAAACAAAATAGGGTACCGTTGGGTACGGTGGAGTACTTAAATAAGATTGGGATTTTCTGTGCATGTTTGCTCCGTCTCACATTTGACGTAAGTAAAATTATATTTAAAGGTTGTCGCAAATCTGTTTAACGTAAGATTCTATCAAGGATTGATAGATTTGATTTAATGGATCCATTAGAATCTACTGAAATAACTTTTGAGATAAGTACATCATCCTATATTAGTTAAATTCAAGTCAATACTAAATTGTGAAGTCATACAGATTTTCAACTTTCAACAAGCATATAATTAAGTAAAATATGTAAAATTACTATTTAGATGACGTCAGGACTCACGATTTAAAGAGCCTCAAGCGTGGTCAAAAGAATAGATTCATTTATAGTCATGGTTACATTTCATTGTCGATTTATTCAAACGAAACCAACAGTAAGATTGAATCGCATTTTGTTTTTCATTTAATTTGTTCTAAGGAACTTGGCAACAACCACAACGGCTCATTGTTTTATATTTGATACTTATCTAAACAATATAGCTAGATTGTCTATGTATTTTTGCTCAAAAGATGTTCTTTCGAATTACATAATACAAGAAATCCACTGAATTGGTGATGATTCGTTCCAAACTATATTACAAATGAAATAATAAAATATATAAGACAGTCTTAATAGCGACTTCACACGCGTATATAATCAAAACTTTAACAAGAATATAAACATCTCGTTTACGACAAAAAAAGTGTGTTGTAAACGAGGTAAAAAAGTTGTTAAATGTTTTATGCTCTGTTATAATCCAAGAAAGATCGGAATTAAGGTTTTGTAAATTCCTGTGAAAGCCGACGGAATTTCGCACGGCGCTCCATTGGCGTTGGCTTTTCTCTAATGCTATTAGAATTTGAAACCACAGACTATAAATATTCATAAAATTCAGTTTATAATATTCACCAGAGTGTAATGTCTTTTTTTCAAACTTGACGTAATATTTTTATAGCATTACATAATTAACCACAGGGGCTACATAATTAAACACAATATAAATAGAAAGCCTAGACTAAGAAATACTATCGAAAGGTACGTACCATGACCTTATACAGTGCCAATGGTCCCCCTCCCTCCTAATTCCCCTTGATCCGTTTCCTTACTTCTTCTCCTCCTCCTTCCTACTCTTCTTTCGTACACAAAGGTCAGCAACCTATTTGTAACCAATTAGCAACTTTGGTTGTTGCTGAGAATCACTCGTCAACCACTTGCTCGCATAAAAACTCTCCTTCTAACAAAAAGTCACCTATGGTAAATAAAGTCACCAATTGTTGACTTCATAAAATTCCACGTAATCCCGCAGTCAAGTATTCATCACGTATTCAAAAACTATCTATAATGTAAACATTACGGTTTGTGCCGTAAAACCGTGTCAAAACCAACTCAAAATTAAATAAGTAATACACTAAATTCTCTCACATATATAATGACACTACAAAAATCGAACAAGACATCTGGGGGTGTATCAATCTAAATGTATAACATTCCCCAAAGTTTAAATTTTGATGCTATTAACACAAAAATTATAAAATACCCAAGAAGTTTTTTTATCTATAAATGTGTATACTTTTTAGTATGTACTGGTTATACAAATACAATTTTTAAAGTAATTAAAAAAACTAATGTGACAGATATACATTAATTAGTTACGTTCATTGCAGAACAGGAATCAACGTGAACCAATATGAGTCGTAAATAAAGGATACAATTAGGACTTTTAGTTGCCGTGAATGTCTGCGATACACCTTGAATTTAATTTTCGGTTCATTGGTGTTGTGTAATATGAGCAGTGGAAAAAATTTGAAAAATCAAGTGCTGCCCATGACAGAAATATCTTTGTCAGAATCATTCAAAGCATCTGTAGAAGAATAAGATAGATCACCTTGGATCACACATTGTGTCATAAACTAAAAAATTACGGGTCCTGTACCAAAGTCCTGGACGGTTTTGTGACCAAGAAATATTTTTACTACATTTCTAAAGATGTCTGAAACGTATTTAGAAAATTACATAAATATAGCAAATAATAACAGTCAAAATGAAATGAATCCTCACTATAAAACTGTTGACCAACATTTTAATCAGCATCAATCAAAAATTAATAGCAAAATGCTAAAAAATAGTGGCAATAAAGGCCACGTCGAAAGTTGTGAAATCGTCAAATATCAGTTACAACATAAAAGTACTACGAGTTTGCACGAAGCAGCACACGAAAGAGACATCCAGGATAAATCAAGTACTACAACATCTATAAATTCTTGTTCGGGAAATTTCCCTAAGGCTCAATTGCATCGTTTCGACTTCACTCCCATCGCAGGAGTGGATGATGACCCTAATCTGTACAAGAAATGTTCGGATTATTGGAGTCTAATCAAAGATGTTAATTCAAGTAAGACGAAGGAATAAGTATTAATGAATTTATTTCAACAAGTTTAGTAATTTTGTGAGAATTAATATGTTACAACTACAATGTACCTATGATACCCTTCTTGCTTATTGGTATTATTTTGTAGTCTCGTAAGCAAAAGAAAAATGGAAAGAATAAAATTAATTTTTTGAATTCACTCAAACTTCCAGATTTATTGTTTTATACCTTCGTAAGAACTTCCCAAGGGATAGTAAATATAACTGGCATCAGTCGACATGGTAATGTTTTGAAAAAGACAAATTTTTGATACGCTAAATGAAATTGCAAAAATTTCCAGCAAGGAATGTAAGTAGCGATTGCGTGCGAAGTTGCAAGCAGGTCAAATTATAATTGTAATTTTGATACATTAGGGTAAAAAAATAATTTTGGCTAACGAAAATTTTATTTAGTGCGCTGGATTTTGAAGCGAACGCAAACGAGGCGTCGCCCGCCATTAGCTGCGCGGCCAAGTCCTCGTGAGAGTTTTATGATTCTGTCCATTCTTATGGTAATGTAATATGGCTCTATCTTATTCATTCTGCACTTTACTTACCCATAACAAATCTTTATTTTAGACGTTACTATAAAATAGCGTTATAAAAATGTAAAGTTATGTATTATGGTGTTTGTACAAAGTATTTATAATTTATATAATATTTCTACGTCTTCTTTTTAAAATAACGTTACTTGATCAATTTTGGTCCAATTTGTAATAGGTGATAATAATTATTAAAAAGACGTAGAAGGTTAATTTCTTATTACAAACGAAACATGTCGAACTTTGTTATTTGTGTTTTGTGCCGCGCCAAAGTTTTCACGGGACAAGCAAGACAAAAGCGTAACTTCGACAAAACTGGATACTAGAAACTTCAAGTGTTTTCCACGACAGGTAAGATAAAAGCTGTTCTAGTTTCTTTACGGTTTCATTAACGCATAAACTAGATTTTGGCTTAATTCGTTATTTTGTCCGACTGTCGAAGTTAATGTTTTTCGCAGGTATGTGAAATAGAAATTTAAATATTTATTTATTTATTATTAAGCGCCAGAAACAATATGTCCCGTGAAACAAAAATTTTGATATACCATTATATACAACGCTATGCATTTTTGGAGACTGAGTGAATGTCAGTCAGTGTCTGTGCTAGTTTGCACTGTGTTACGGACACTGGCGCTTCTTCTTACAATTCATATGACTACAGTAATTCTAGGGGCATCTTAGTTTTATATAATTTAAAATTACAAAAGATTTAAATATGTAAAATAGCGCGCGCGCGTGCGCATGTGTATGTGTATGTCTGTGTTTTCGTGTGTGTGTGTGTGTATGTATGTGCTATGTTTGTATGTATGCCCTGAAGCCTAAACGGCTGGGCCAATTTTGAAGAGTCAGCCGTCATTCGGTGCAGTCAGTCGGGCTTATCGACTTTTTAAATTAACTGTTAGTTTAACATGCTTATTTCTCTCTGATTGAGGTGACTAAAGTACATGACCATATTTATAACCGATAGTTATAATTTTGTTGTGAAATTTTTTTTTTTAAGAAAAATCCGAAGAAAGAGAATTTATCTATATAGGTGACATTGGTAAAATTGAAAAGAAAAAACATATCTTTAAACAAAATTTGATCAAAATGGTTGAATTCATTTTCGAGACAGACGAAATAATTGCTCGTAACATATTATAAAAGTACATTGACACGTTTCTTCCTGCGGGAGTTTCCCGTACAAACGTGATTGTCGCGCAGCAACGTTGTCGCCCCGGGATGCAAGGACAACCTAATTACCCGCTCTCCGACCGATAATTATAGAAAATTGACGGCAACCTAACCTCGCTTGCCCCACTAATTTAGGGTAAAATTCCATTAACGCTACAATTTGCCTTCAGTTCGCGAAGCTCATTTCAAACCTACAGCTACACTTCATATTGCTCGAAAAACGAGTTCGAAGTCAACATCTATCTTAAGTAATTTTAATTGTTAATCTTGATCTTGGAGATGGAATACATCAAAACTTTTATACGTTTCTGAAGAATACTGGTTACAGATATATGAATGTAAGAAAGACATGGCAAGTCTTCCTGTTAACATTTAGATGTTAGAAACAAAAGTAACAATAATTATTTTTCTAAAACATTTGAAGTTTGATTAACATTAAGGTATTTTCATTTCCAATTAGTACGTGTGCATAATATTTAATTACAATAAAATTAATATTAGTCTAATTTATGACTCACTTTTGACATTCTTCAAGTTTGTGCTGGGTATACACAAGGGAATTAGATGACCTCAAAAATAAAGTATTCGTCTATAAATACTACTAGTATATCAGCAAAGTTGTAGTAACAGTAATAATAATTATTATTAATAGGATGATGTGTAACAGTCGAACAAACACATCTGTCCTATTAGGACTGGATTAGTCTAAGTAGGTCAAGCAAACATCATTCAATTCATGCACTAGTTCACCAAATCAAAACCTACGAATGTACCTAAGAACTGAAATTAAACTTATTGTCGTATTTATTTTTAACAACAATATTACTCCTAGTTTCGTACTATGTAATTTACAGCCACATCATATCATAGCCACAGAGGTGCTTGACGTCCCGATGTCATTGTCGCTGACGAGGTAACGTCTTTTCAATTTCTACTAATAATTACTGTTAATTAATTTTCCTGCGATACATACACAAAAATCCTCGTCGATTGAATTTTTGTTTTTATCTTTTTTTTACCTTTCCAACTAAGCTTAAAACGTGTCCTGGGATATGGGAAACGACAATAGTCGGATTCGATCCTACAATCTCATGATCGGTAGTCCGTAGTACTAATCTTAAACCATTAGGCTATCGGAATGTTTTCACTTTTATAAAAAAAAATATAGAATAAATCATAAAAACGTATACCGTGCTTACTCCGAAATTTTAGGTCTATTAACCATTTTATCTTATGACAAACTGAGAATCAACTTTCTAATATGGTTAGGTTACATTAAAAAGGTTTTCAACAAAGCTTACAGTTTGAAAGTATTGAAAAATTAGTTTACTGTTTAAAATTTCATAAGACATGCACTCTCTCGCAACGGCGGAGCAACAGCGGCGGTGTCAGATGCAGTTACGACGCCGCCGTCCTACTCAAATAATGACAACCCACTGTATGCTCACTAGCTCAACAAAGCAAAACGTTGACTTAGATATAACAAAACAAAATTTTATTTCATCTTCTCTTGACTAATGGTATACAGGTCAGTAATCTACTAATATGTCAATTTTCGATATATCTTCTGAACTCAAGAGTCAATTAAAAATTAAATAAGACCCACTTGTGATTTTCCTCTTTGCAACAAAAAAAAAATGATATTCATAAATGTCGACCAATAAAAATAAAAAAACACAAACTAATTAAAAACTTCCACCTTTTTTGAACTTGAAATCGAAGGTGTAGCTTACCGCCAAATATCGTCAACCTGACTTACAAGTTAACATTTGTTACTTTCGAGAAATTACACGATTTTTTTTCCATCTCTGAACCCAACTAACAGGGCCAACCAACTTCCATATAGTCATTATTTAAGTTAAATTATTCTTCTATAAAAGTCTTCAGTCTCGTAAGCAACAGAATCTGGTTGAGCCGCCTGGCACGTGTTGTGATCAATCTTATTCCAACAAGCGCGTAGCTCCAACGCCCGCTGTAAGTGACGTAAAATAATACGCGCAACCAAATTCAAAAGGAATTGTTAAACAAAAACCTATTGAACGTGTCATTACAGGTCTTGTTGTGGTTCATAGCTATAACAATGGTGGACTTGGAAAAGGTTCAATCATTCTTTTTGTTCTTTCATCATCATATTCATGCACATTCTTTGTAAAGGTCCTTTTGTTTTAGACAATCCTAACATTTTGACATTATTTTGACTAACAAATTTTACCCCTAAATATAAAAAAAAATTAACAACGTAAGTTGCAAGGAAACCATCGATGGACACCATAAAATTCCACCTCTACCTCTCGACCTCAGCCTATGATCGTCCACTGCTGGATGTAGGCCCATTGAATACAACATTGGTAGTATGTGTCATAATCGCCACGCTTGGCAGGCAAGTTGGCGATCGCAGTATGTTCCACGGTACTAAGAAAAGGACGCTGCTGCCCGTCCTCCGGTGGTCTTTATATCCAGACACAAGACAAACAGACATGTTCATGCACACAAATGTTTGTTTTGGGTGGGAATCGAACCCACGACCTGAGGCGCGACAGGCAAGTGTCTTGCCACTGCGCCAACCGGTCAGTCGCATGTATTGCATTGCATGTATCACTTGTTTGTAATAAATAAATGTAGATGTCGCATTAGTGTATATTAGTTGTATGTAAGGTACAAATGATGCATGGCGATTCTCTCGCCATGCATCATTATCTGCAACGATCCGAACAGAATTTGTGGCGACTAATGGGAGTTGAGACTAGAGAGACGTTGGACGTTGGTTGTTTAAATTAGTAATTTTCAACCTATTGGAGTCGCTAGATAATTAAATAAAAACAAGAACTTTTCAAATATTTTAAAAGCAGTGCAGTTAAGCATTTCAGGACATTCATACATTTAAAATAATCAACAAAAATAAACAAAATATATCTCCCAAGTTCATATTAATGTTTTTCCCATCACAGTTACATTTTTCTTGTAATTATATCATTTTTTTAAATTTTAATATTAATATAAATAATATATTAATATGTATATTTTTAATTTAATTATAATAATTTTTAAAATGTTTGCGAATTTTCTTGTCTTTATTTGGGCCATTAGTGAAAACTTCTACTCGTGCAAGTATAATAGGATGTAGTAAAACTTTAAAGACTTCAAAGCCTCTGCGGTTAATTCTGAATATTTTGGTTTTGATTAAACAAACTAGAATTACAGTTGGTATATTCCTTCGGGCGATAATTAATGAATCCAATCGAATTTTCACGTTTCTTATCGTCGTTAGTTAAATACGTCCTTTTAGGTACTTAAATTTAGTCGACCGATACCTAATCATGAACCTAAATAAAATGTTGTATGGAATTGAAAAAGGAGAAGGAGGGAAATAGGAGGTCACGTAATAATTTTGCACACTATGGGGGCCATGTCATAGAAAACGTAAAAAAAAACACAGGTTTAAATGAACGAATGAACGAACTGACATTGCAGTAGTCGTGCGCATCGCCCAGCTCGCCGCGTGCTCGTAGCGCCGCCGCCATCTGCAGCAGCGCGGCGCGGTGGTGGCGCGTGTTGAGGTCTGCGGCGCGCGGGCCGCGGCCAAGGTCGCACGCACGCGCCGCACACGCCACCGCACGCTCCGCGTCACGGAGTCGGCGCCACAGCTCCGACAGGCCCACGTACACCTAGTGATTCAGGATAGACTTTATATAAAGGCAAGTAACACATGTGCTACTTATTTGGTGATTGGAGATGTCCATAGGTCTCTTAACAACACGTTATCTGTTTGCTCGTTGCAAATTTTTTGGTGGCATGTGTTCAAAAACCACAAAACATTGTTATTGGTTATATATAATCAATGACAGACAATAATTGCACTTTCAGTCATATATAAAACCTAGGTAAAAAGGGGACAGCAATATGCTATACTTATACTAGAGGAATTTCTGTAGAGAGAGTTTAATAGTACGCTTCTGGTGATTAGAGACAAAAAGTAACCACAAGTACCTGTAGCAGCAGCGTGTTGTCATTCTGCGACTGAGCGACAGCCAGGGCCTTCTGGAAGCCGTCCATGGCCTTGCTGAATGCGCCGAGCTCGAGGCTGACGGCCGCCACCGTGAGGTGCACGCAGCCTGCAGTTGACCCACCTCCGCAGTCATTGTACAACGCGTGCCGGGCGTATGACAGAGCTCTAGAGAATAAAACAGTTAATTCTAAACTATGATATATTACTGAATGTTTATAATTGATAAAGTAGCATTATAATTAAACGAAAAAAAAAATAGTGAAATTTAACAAATTTTATGAATTTTATTGCGTTAAATTAATATTTTAATTCCCAACGTTTCAAGTTTCACTTAACAACATTTATGGTTACGGGGGACTGAGGTGGTTGACGTCTCGATGTTAAACTTATTGGCGAAGTACCCTTTTTTAATTATTAATTTTATTTTGACCTATGCAGAAAGTTTCAGAAAGAAGAAAATTCAGAAAGAAGAATGCTCACGGTATCTTAAGATCTTGCAGTTTTGGGTGCTTGATTTGGGATTTAATTTTACCAATCACGAGATCCCAAGCAGGTGGTAGCACCCAGCCATATTCTTTATAATAGTCTCACGAATCATCCCTGTTAGGAAACGGTGTTCTTCTACTAGGATTTCCTGGAGCGTTGGTGTTTTAAGTCAAATCTCAATTAAATCAAGTTTAAACTAGCAACTACGTAGTACGTTGAAAGGTCTAAAAATATCTAGAATAAGTAAAAAATTTAAAAAGTACAAAAGAATATGCCATAAGAAACAATTCAAGATTTATATTTCGGAATTACACTAAGAAAGAAAATGCATTAATAAGGGTTCTCAAAAATGAGACAGAAGAAGACTTTGAATTTGCCATGACCACTGCTAGTTCTCGAACTTGGATCAAGAAGTAGCCAATATTTTTGATGGCTAACGATTTTGTCCCTACTCGATCTGATTTTGTCTGTAGTGTACCTGTCAAGTCCTCCGAGAGTCTGATGGGCTCGCGCCAGGTTGAGGTAGGCCTCTGCGCGCATCGGCGCCGAGTCCAACTCCTCTGATATACCGAGCTGCCGGTGCGCAAACTCTAACGACTCTCTGTAATAAATATTAATATCGAATGTTCGATTCATATAGTTTTTAGTTAGTGAGGAAGGCATTGTGTAAGTTAACATCGTAATAATTTCCATCTGTTTCAGGAATATCTACGTGATAGACAACAACTATTGTCATGGTGGTTGTTAGGGTCTTTGTACTTTTGATATGTTATATCGACCTTTAAAGACACCTCCTTATAGGTTGACATATCGTCAGTCCTATACCTGTACTTCCCGAAGTCCATGTACGCCTGGTAGAGGTGCCCGAGCAGCGCGAACTTGTCGCTGCGGTGGCGCACGCCGCGCAGAGCTGACAGCCACACTTTCACCGCCAGCCGCTGCTCGTTCTGACCGTACAGCCGCACGCCGCGCTCGATCTGACGATATATCAGTTCCATTTTTTTTAGAGGATACCGTTAAGCCACATACAACTCCGTCAATTAAGGATTGGGATGATTAACGCCAAGAATGTGGTATTTTGCCTCAATTGAAACAGTTTAAGATACATTTTTTGTACCTCCGACAATTTACGATGATCGTTTGCATCGTCAAAATGTAAACGCGCAGTAACGAGCAAACTTACATTTGAATTTATAATATGAGGATAGTATGGTGCATACCTTCCTCCTGGCTAGATACTGGTCTAGCCGGGAGCGGCAGCCGCGGAAGCAGTCGAGTAGGCTGGCGGGCGGCGGACGGTGCGCCGGCCCGAACCGCGAGCCCCATCGCAGCGCGCCGTTCCTCTCGCCCTGGTATTCTTCTGCGAACGGAAAAACCTCTGAAAACAAACAACAATATTATCTTCAAGAACTTTGATATTTGTTATAACTGTGCTAAAATTAATATTCTTAGGACTAAAATTACACTCTTAAGATTCCTAAGAAACCATTGATTCATTGATTCATCAATTGAATCATACACAACGCAGAAGTAGCTATAGGATCCAAGTATCTTATTCCAAGAAAGGATATCTATGCTCATGAAAAATGGCGAACTTAAGCGATATGAATCGTTTCAAGGAATGCTTGGAAGACTTAAAAATACTCCGCAGGGTATAAGCGTCGTACAATGTAAATGGAATCGATCAGTGGGAGCTTTGTAGAATGTAAGATTTATTCATTGTTTGGTTTTTAAGATTTCAGTCTTTGGAAACTATAATAAGAACTACGAGTATTATAAAGCAGTCCATAACAGCTTCACTTGACATTATCTTCGAAATTTATTAAGACTTGAACTTGACCTTTAGAGCAAATAATACAAAGCTAAATTAAAGAAATATTATGTATATTACCTAATTACATAATAATATTAGTATACATACTTTATTATATAGTTAATTATTTATAATTACTATACTATATAGTTAACTAGGATAGTTATATACAACATACTTAAATATGATTCCTTTATTTTATATCCACCTAAAGATAACATGCCTAGATCCATGACATGAATGATCTAATCTGAGGCTGAAAAGTGAAGCCACATTTTATCCCAAAAGAAACTCAATTGCAACGTTACAAAATTTACATGTAAATAAAATCGCATATAACCTCTTTTCTTATGTTAAAGTGCTTTTTAGTTTTGTTTAGAGTTCAATACATTATCGTTAATCGTAACATTTTTAATAAACATAGGAAGATTGTAAGGAATTAATATGTTTATATTTTATTATTAATATGTTCCATAAATAGAGAAATAATCCGAAATAAGTGTATATATTGTTGACAGTGGTAGAGTCCGCAACAACAACATCTGTTGCACGAATGGCCCGCTCGACCGGTGAAGTACCACGACCTCACAGAAGACAGGCATGAAGTAGAGGTATTCTGCGTTTCGTCTGAGGAGTGAGGTGCCGGAGGCTTAATTTTAGTCCTCTTACCTTTCCCACCCTTTTCTAATAAG
>DWLR01002370.1:0-15623 GCA_018246295.1 Papilio alexanor hazarajatica | reverse complement strand
GTATTTGGAACGCGTATTTACAAATACTCATACTCGAAATACTAAGTACGCGATTTACCTAGTACATCCCATCTCTACGCGCCACTGGCTCTACCGCACTCTGCGCGCCGCAAGGAGACAGCCTCAGGCTCATTCGCCTTGCCTACACCTACCTATGCATAGATTGGAGACTGAAGAAGAGACTGTAACGCCGGGAAATTGCTAGTAAATTACTTTTATGTCAACAAACAATTAGTATTTGCGTAACATATAGGTATGCAGGTCTTATTGGAACACCTTTGTACTATTTTTATTTACTACAAAAACTAAAAAGTTCACACTACATCATTACACTTTAATGCGCTATGATGAAAAATTATTATTAAAATTATTTAGTAAAATTTAATTGATGGTTCACAATGGTCATCACGGCCATTCATAAAACAGCGTATCGATTTTCACCACATTTGTTTTTTAATGTCTTAATTTTAAGTAACTTTAACAAACGATGGCACCCAATACTAATTAAAAGAAGAAGAAGTGCCTTTAATACGTATCATTTGTTTACGTTTGTCGACAATAAGTTTTCAAAATTTATTAAGAAAAAAAAATCAACGTCGTACGAACAGATCTTCATTCCTAGACGAACTCGCCATGACAAAGCGTTTCTTCCCGTTATGTGTACGGGTCTTCTTATTACAAGTTGCACATGTAGTGTAATAGACACAAGTATATATTTGAAATTTTACATCTTTAGAGTCAATTGTAAGTTCGCACAACTAGAATCTAGGAGCTCTAGGTAATAGGTATACTCATATATAAGGTATAGCAAAAAATATAAGTTTTAGTCTAACCAATGACTAGAGTTTACTACTGAGTAATTTTTTATTAATTTAATTTATTTATTATATTTATTTTTGTATAAATTAATTTAATTTTCTAATTTACTACTTTTTCAATAAAAAAATGGAATTTTAGTTACAAGTTTTTTTATTTACTTTAATGATTAAAGTAGAGGGTTTACACCAAATTACACTAGGGTTTACCAAGAACTAGACCAAAAGTTATAGAACTTTGTGAGTGACATATATAATTTAGAGCGTGATGGAGACTCTCCGTTTTCGTATAAATTATTTTTGACAGGAGAGTTTCACCACTCTGATGTGAGTTTGAAGTTTGTTGTGCTTCAACTGAGTTTTCTTAATTTGTTTGAATTTGCAGGCTTTGGCTTGACTTTGGCATTTGTTGCATTATTTCACGTTTATTTTTTTATCACTCAATTTTCGACGATTGTGAGTAGTAAAATTTAAATCTAGACACTAAAAATGGATGATGACGCTAGTTCAGATGTACAGGTATGGTCAATAAAAATATAACCTATTATTATGGTAAAATTGTGAGAACTTCAAATTAACTATAAACTTGTTTTAGAAATGTATATCGGAGAGTCCAATGGATACCGACGAAGGCCCTCTGATAAATGAAAACTCGAATGGTTTGTCGCATCTTTTGACGGAAGGAGAGTTTAACAGCGTCGACGCGGGTGTTGTGGACGAATCATCAACGTCTAATCAAGCGTTTCTCAATGCGGTTGAGCTTTCAGCAGGCAGCGTTGGAGACTATTTGGAAAATAATACCAGTGGTTTTAGCACAGATAATTTCGATGTCGGTGATAACGCTGTAGAGTTTTCTAATGAATCGAGTAATGCTCTTACCGATGCGGACTCGCGTTTAAGCGAACCAGTTTTCAAAGTCGCTATGTCTGATATTGTAGATAGTAAAGATGAGAAAGTCGACACAAATTTGGATAATGTGCATGACAATGCTGCAGAAATCACAAACAACATTAATATGTCAGCTCAATCCAAGCATACACTGAAAATAAAATTGGAGGAAACTGATTGCTCCGATAATGATTCCAAGCCATGTAAATTGAGAACTGAAATAAATAAATCTTCTGAAGACAAGATTTCTCCCAAGAAAGATGATGAGGTAATTTATTATATTCTGTTTGCTGTGTGTAACTATCTCCTATAAAATTGTACTTTGTAGGGACGGCACAGTATGTAACATTCCATATTAACGACTCTAGTCCATACTGTAGTACAACTTAAATCAATTTATTACATTATTTTAGTTGATTGAAGCAAGAAGTAAAGAATTACAAGAAGAAAAAAATCTAGATTTGAAACAGAAATTAACTGACACATTGATGGTTGATGTAAAAGAAGACACAAGTGAAATTAAAAAAGAGACTGAAGTTAAACTTGAAGTAAGCTTGTTTATTGAAACATTCTCAAATACATTTATACAAAAAAAAAGAATCTCTTTTTATTTGTATAAGTGGAAAATGGTTTAAATCTTAAAAAGTAAATATTTTAAGATTTAATAACATTATTATTTCATTGGGAGTTTTTATTTAATTTTTAACAACCTTTTTTTAACAAAAGTTTTTCCATCTCCCAGTTGAATGTGGAAGGAAATGTAGGCGGAGCTGAGGAAACAGAAGTGGTATCGGAGGATGAACTGCCTGCTGTCCAGAAGCCGAGTATAAAGGATGCGGAAAATGTGTCTGATGATGAACTGCCTGGACCAAAGCCTGCTGATTTACCAGCAGACACCGAGGTATTGATTTTTAAGATTTTATCTGAATGCACTAATTGTAGGAACTATTAATAACATTTGAAAAATTATCTTATGTTTTATAGCCCATTTAAGGAAGGTTGTCCCTTTCCTTTTCTATCATCCTTTATTTGATTTGATATAAATTAAATGGCACAGTGGGCAAAACCACAGCTAAAATGCAATGCTAAAAGATTTTTATCAACAATAGAATCAAATAATTTGCATAAGCTTTTTTGTTATAAATGGTAAATGAAAGATATCGTTATTTGAAGGAAACCACAATTATAACTGACATGGTTTATTACTAGGCCAATTCTTTTCTTAGATAAAATTATTTTCTTAAACTCTAATGGCTTTACATAGATTACAGTAAATTGTTTATAACAGTAATTTTGTCCTTTTTAAAAGCAGTGTGTTAAAAACCTGTATCAGACATGAGCACCTCTTTAAACATATACTATTGACATTTAAATACATATAAAAACTATTTCAAATCAAGATCTAAACTTTTTAAACAAAGGGGTACAACACGCCTTTTATGTTAAAATTCGAAACCACCTTTTTTCACATTATCTCAAACATTAGGTCATCACAACTTTATTTCACAGTTAGCATGACATTTCCAAAAAAAATATAAAATACTGTAATGGCAGCTTTCCGAAGTAAATAACATTTATTTGAAACCTGTTTCACTATTAGGTAGATTTTACAGACACAAATGATGATAGAGATATAATCGGATGAAATTGTTGGATAGAAAAAAAACATTTAAATAAATATATTAATATGAATAATAGGTATTTCATGAATCAAAATATTTGTATCAAATAAAATATATTTGAATCAAATATATTTGTTAATAAGTAATTATATTTGAATCTTTGTATCTATAATAGGTGAAATGTTTGTGTTTTCTTTTAATCTTATTCTTACCTTCACATGAAGGTATTGTAAAAATTTATTGAAACCTACTATATCTCAAAAATAGACAATTCATGTTATAGTATGCGAGGCTTGGGTTTAAGACACCTTAACAAACATTATTATAGAGACAATGAAAAAGGTCAGTTGCAGCAAGCAAGCATTAGAGTGATAAACATATGACATTTGACAAGTTCTTGCAAAACTTAAACAATGTTCTGGCAGACATCTGTTAATGAAACAATTTCACAAGATGAAAGCTGTAAATAACACTGTAAACAGTGTTTAAATGAGACAATAGTACTTGGTTCTTATCTTGATATGACAGAATATCTGTATAAAAATGATGTATGATATATAAAAAAAGTTCTTGCTTTATTACATTTTTTTTACTATTTGTAATTAGATTCTTAATAGTTTATGTTTGTTTTAAATTTAGGTTGTGTCTGAAGATGAATTACCGTCATCTAAAAAAGATGCAAAGGAGTCTCGGAAGAGAAAACCTGATGAAGAGAGAGATGGTTATGATCCGGGATCACCTACATCTGAAGGTGAATCGTCTAATAAGAAGCAAGCTGTTGCTAAGGTGTGTTACAAATATACGAATTATTACGTTAATATAGCGTTTATTTATTTTTAAATACATACAAATTGTCATAAAGACCTATAGATAGACATAAACATCGATTACACCAGACTTATCAGGAACTATATTCTCTAACAAAATGTTAGTTTTTCGCTAATTTTATATTATTAAAAGTCTAGATAAGCATCAAATTAAATAAGATTTGTTCAATAATAAAAGAAAAGGGTAACTTTGTTGTGTTGTAATATCACTAATCACAATCAGTCTATCCATAAACGTATTTAAAACAGTCAAATATTTATTTGACTAAAATTTTATAAGAGAATATGGGGTTGGACTGTTGTTTTTCCAAATCTGCTATTAAAAAAAACTCTAGTATTACTGTTAACTCTTAAATTTTTTTATATTGACAGTTTTGTAAAATTTGTTTGCAGAATGGTGAAAGTAAACCGGTACCCGCAGAAAAGAGATCATCAATAGATGAAAAACCCAAGAAGAAAAGTCTCCCAGAGCTAGACAAGTACTGGAAAGTTGTTAATGATGACCCCACCGACTTCACAGGGTGGACATATTTACTACAATATGTAGATCAAGAGGTATGTTTTTAATATGGAAATTGAGATGTGTGACAACATTGATCAATTTAATATGATGAAATATTACGCTAATCTTATTGCTTTGTGAAGCGATGAGAACTGAATATATTATGTCGATTGGCAAGGGCCAACTGAATACTATCTTCCGTTGTAATTTTAAAATATTTATATGATTGTTACTATAAAACGAGCATTTTGTTCTTGGCAGAGCGACGTGGAGGCGGCGCGAGAAGCATACGACGCCTTCTTGTCGCACTATCCGTATTGTTACGGCTACTGGAGGAAATACGCCGACTATGAGAAACGTAAAGGAAGTAAAAAGAAGTGCCTCGAGGTGAGTGCACCCCTGCAATACTGAATGTATTACATAATTATTTAAGTTATTTTCCTTGGTGAGAAGACATGCGATAAAAATTTAAAAAATGAAATTCACTTGAATGTGTTCAAATAACACTTGGATTTACAATTGTTTTAGTTGTAACCGGTATTGTGCAATTATTTTTTTTCCCAACAGTGCTCCGAGGCCAACGATGCTCATATGGCAAAGTCATCGGTTCGCACCGGACAGTCGTATAACCGTCGCGTAGTTTTCCGTTCTAGTGTTTCATTGTTTGTGGTGTATAATTTGTATTTTAGTTTGTAAGTTTGTAATGTGTATACGCATGATGAAATGTTATAATGATTTTATTGTACATTACTTAAGTTGATGTTGATACATTGGACATACTTAAGCGAATCTAATGATTAATCCATGTTAGCATGGAGCGACACAGGTGACCGTTTTTAGCGCTTGAGTTAGTGATGGCGGGGCCGGCGGGGAGAAGGCGTGGTCGACGCGGCGGTGGAAACAGGTGTAATATGAGAGACAAACATTTTATATACATTAGATGCAGGTGAGACGTTGCGACTCGCCTCCAACGACTCACTTCATCATTTTCCAAATTTATATGAGACAAAATATAATGCTATTTGATATTCCCTTGCTTACATTGTGTTGTCGTTGTCACGGCAATGCTCTGGGCCCAGCGGGGCAAAGTGCTCATATTGCTATGTTGCAGGTTTTGGAAAGAGGTCTCAAAGCGATACCCTTATCAGTGGACCTATGGATACATTACCTGAATCATATAAAAGCCACTAGAACCGAAGACCTCGCATACCTTAGATCCCAGTATGAAAGAGCTATTGGTAGGTTGAAAGGTTTATAATAATTTAATTTATTGCTATCTTATTGTTGAAAGTCTACAATAGTCATTAATTATTAAATTCACATTTGTAAAGAAGTTTGTTCCAATCAGATAGAGTGAGTCTTTAAAAAAATGTATTCAATCTTTATTTACATACGTTATAGAATGGCTCCTAAAGATAAACTATAATCAAACAGGGAATTTCTTAACACTTAGCTGACCGCGCGCGCCACAGAGACCTATGTGTGTGTGTGTGTATGCGTGCGTGCGTGCGTGCGTGCGTGCGTGCGTGCGTGCGTGCGTGCGTGCGTGCGTGCGTGCGTGCGTGCGTGCGTGCGCGTGCGCGTGCGCGTGCGTGTGTGTGTGTGTGTGTGTGTGTGTGTGTGTGGGTGGGCGTGCGCGTGCGTGCGCGTAGACGTGCGTGTGCGTGTATGTGTGTGTGTCCATATATACAATGGCAATAAAATGTGTTTTTCTTCATGTCATTATTTTATTAAAAAAAATTATTAAAAAAAATATTTATAATAAATTATAACAAAAACGTGTCTTCCTTTTTAAATTGTGTTCATTAAACCTCTTTGATACTATAATAACACTAGGTGTTAATAGTTTAGCAGTTTTCGCATCATAATAATATTAACATAGATAATTGTCATGACAATCATAAAGTGACGCAAATTATTTTATAAAATCGTGAATCACGCATACTGTTAGATAAATTTATATTTCTTATCATGTCTATATAATATGAAGGTAGATTATAAAACACATATTTTGTAGTTAGATTGTTCCAGTTAAGAATATTTTACTCTGTGATTCAGTCGAATTATTTTGTTTAATTTGTCAAATAACCTTTTCATAGACAATATGAAATATCTTCTTTTCTTCTTCGTGGTAAGTTTTTTTTTTAATTTGTATTGTTCTATTGTAATACGCAAAGGGTGGATTTAATGCCTTATAGCATTCTCTTATAGACGTTCCTGGGTTTAATTTCCTTAAAATGAAATAAAAACTCTTTGTAAATTCAGATTGTTTTTTTTAAACAAAAATTATCAATCCAAAGCCCTGTTCTATGCGGGGTCGATACAACAGATTTTCTTCTTCCAACTCGTTCTATCATCCATCATTTTAGTCGTCAGTCCATTCTTAATCATGTCACCTTTGACGCAATCCGTCCATCCCTTCTCAGGCCTACTCCTATAGCCATATTCAAACACTCTCCTTCTCACATGCCATCTACCCTCATTAACACCATGCTAACCTATGCCATTCTTTTTGTTCCTTATTTTATTCATCAACAGAGCTACATTTTATAGGATAACGCTATAATCATTTTTGGTTTAAATCCTTCTTATTGCTGAAAACCAAATTAAAAGATTAAAAATAATGTTGTTTACGGAAAAGTTTGGCTTAAAAGAGGATATTGTATCTAAAATTAAAGTGTGCTCTTACGGTTCGAACATATTAAAGAACGAACCGGAAAGGGAGTACCTACTCGTAACCGACGATACAGAAACGAGAGAGGTACCAGGATCGCGTTTAAGTATATGATAAGTATAAATTATTTATTGACTAAAAAATTGTTCTTTTACAGTTGACTGTAGCGTTTTACAGACCAGGTCAATCAGACGGTAAGTTTACTCTCTTTTTAACCGAAGTCAATAAAAAGGAGGAGGTTCTCAATTCGCTCATTTTTTTATATTTATTGCCACAGAATTTCGACATATGTGAAGATTTTTTTTTTGGTAAGGGAACAGTCGCAAGTTGATGTTGGGAATAGTTGAAGTTGAACTTTCGGTTTCAATGATATACCGAACATTGACACATTGGTAGACTCAAGACGAGCCCTGTTTGGGTTTAATGGATTCGTAACTCGTTACGAATTCATTAATCGAGACGTACCGCGGCGATAAATGACTTAATGGTTTATAAATAAAATTACATAAAAAAAAAGGAAACGTGAAGTCGTATTTTTTTGTTGATAAGCCTATAAGATCATTAAATAAAATTGGCAATACACTTTGAAGTGGTTTTCTCATGTTTAGTTAGACGAGTATTTTTACATCCCAAAACGATTGAATTAATACATGGGGCCCAAATCGTGTATTTATCAATAAAAAAACAAAGAATTCCAATTATATTTTCACAAGTTTCATATAGACTTGACCTCTAGTATACCTCTATGAGCTTGCAATAACTTACAATAACTTGTTTCAGATGATGTGGCGCAAGAAATAAGTAAGTGAAAGTTTTGTGCTCCATCAGAAATATCGTGATATTTATTTCTATTCTACACTACTGTAAACCATGAATTGGTTAGGCATTGAGTCTTTTTGACACGCATACGAGAAAAATTGAAGAGAATTATAGATGAGTTTCTAATAATAATTAGACTTGACATTACCTTTTTATGATATTATGTCGAAAGAAAAAAAGGTAAGTTTAACCCAGAAGAATCGTTACATTTCTCTTCTAATCTCACTTTTATCCTCAGTTCTAATTTACTATGTTATTTTTATGAAACTATTCAATATAATCTTTTCCAGCCGATGGTCTTAGAAAAGTGTCGGACTTTAACGATAAAATCTGTAAGTATAAAAACTTAAAACTAAAAATCTCTTGCCATGTCACTTATCTCGCTTGAAAACAAAATGTTTTTATACGAATTAAATAAAATAGAGACGAGAGAATTAAATACAGTCAAACCCGAGTAAATGAGAACTGGGTAAGCGGGAAGCTCTATTGATGAGAGTATTTACTAGGTCCCGTCATTTTGCCTCTATGAGAAACGTAAAACCTTTATAGTGGCAGTCATTTTTCACAAGTAAACCTCTTTAAGTGAGATTGATACTGCTATTTTAGAGACAGTTTAACGCGTTCTACTTTTTCTATTTATGACTCATTCTTAAATTTCGGAGGACTGTTATTTAATTCCAATCAAATATGCGTCTGTTATTGTTTGGTTTTTATAGTACGAGGAACTCATTCTATTCAAAAAGCCAAATGTGCGTACCGACTTGTTTGTCAAGCTTTTTACAGTCAGTTCATAAACAGCAATCGCGAAGAAAGTTCCCGTATTTATTCATAATTTCTAAACGAAAACTAAATGTGTTTTCTTTCAGTGATAAACTAAAAAATTGTGAACGCTTTTGAATCTGAAAATTTATGAACTTGAAAAACATACACAAAATTTGAAAACAGAATCGCAAAAGAAAGTAACACATTTTTTTCCAGTAAATTTTGTTATAAATATAATTTAAATATATATGTTCAGCTATTATTTAAATAAATATATATGTATAACACCCATACATAATACAAATATTTTGTTTCTAATTACGTAGTATTTGCCGTATTTTTATAGACCTCTATAGACAAGAGACAGATAGACCCCTTCAGTAAATTAGTAAGCTAGAAACTCGGGTTAGTGAGAAACCTCTATAAGAGAAAATAATATCGCGGTCCCTTGAGCTCTCACTTATTCAGGTTTGTAATTGTAGAGGGATTAAGATTAGCTGTATGCCATATTGATACATTATAATCGAGTATTTTATGTTTTTAATGCGACAAGCACTATTTTTATTTGTATTACAGCGGACTTAGCACTCAAGTACATATCTGATATTAATGGTAAGTTGTAATTAAATATTTGATAGTACCGTCTGTAGGACATAGATAAATATAAGCACATAAAACATTCCCGCCCGTAGCACAGAGCGGTAGGCAGAGGTTATAGATATCCATTTGGGGCAATCGTGGCACTGAGTATGAAAACTGTTTTCGGCCGATGACGGGAAGGTGATGTTTTTATGTATTTATATTAGTAGGTATTGTTTGTGTGTCGGTTCCGTTGTAACATTTAGCCTAAACGGCTTGACCGATTTTGAAGAGTGACGTGTCATTCGATCGGACTCGGTATTTTGTTTAGAACAGTACGTCAACCTGTCTAAGAATATTCATGCAATAGAATATTAGCGTAACTGATATTTTTACTGATTGGCCTTGCGAAGGGACGTCAGTTGCCTTTGTATTTTTTACCGTGTCTACCATGGGTGAGTGTTCCGAAGAATTGTTTGGAACAATTCCCGCCGCAGAGTTTGGTCGCACAACTCGACAGATCACCAATTACCATCCACACCATCTTGATGGTTGGCATTCTACAGCCTCGTGGTATTCGTGTGGGCGGCGGTGATCGCTCATTTGTCCAACAAGTTCTCATTGGCTTTACAAAAATGTTATGACGATTTTGTTCGTAATTTTCACAGATCAAGTGGACGATTTTATTGACAAAGTAAAGAAAGGTTAGTAAGTTAAAAAAAAAAACATTTTTTTCGATCATTATTTTGTGGACCAAAAATCATAGTTTCATTTATAATCTCGAAATTTCTGAATCCCTATTTCCCTATGTCACGCCATAACTTGAAAACGACTTTACCAATTTTATTCATCTTTTATTTGTTTTCTTATAGGTATTTTATAGAAAGGAGATGTCTCAATACATGCTTTTTTTTCAGCAAACATTTTCTCTAAGGCCAAAGAAATCGCTGACAATATAAGTAAGTTATTAAAGAAATCGTGTAAATTATTTTCAGCGTGACACATTTCATTCTATAAAACGCATCCCTTATTAAATTAATGCGCTATAAAATATTGTACCCTAACATTTTTTTAGTATAACAATGCAATGAAGTTTAGGGTAGGTATCGGATCGAATGGCGGGTTACGTCCTCCCCTCCCCGACACCTTCCCATCCCAAGTCATCAGAATTATTCCATGAGTAATTCTATAATACTTGATCATTTTAGTTCCGATTTAAACTATAATAAATAAAATTTTGTGGGCTTAAGCCCTAAACACTCACGTTAGAACTTTAGTTTTAACCTTACTGAGACCTACCATCGTAAGAGTCACACGAGCGTGGATCCATGCAATCCTGGATTCGACACTGCTCAGAGGAGGGAATGAGAAGATTATGGGTTCTGTAGCACGTCAATCATCAGACGAAACGCACAAATATAAATTATAGTTTAATTCGTTCTCCCCAATCCGAACCAACCTTTTGTTTATTTACTAACATTTTTCATTTTATTTTTTAAATATTTTTAGGCAATATAGCGACTGAAGCGATAGAATCAAATAAAAATATTGGTGAGTGAAAATAACCTAATCTATTAAATCAAATTTTGTGTAACAAAATGTTTAAATATATATATATATATGTATATATATATATATGTATTTTTAATAACGATTGTGAATACACGTAATTTGTCAAAAAGACACGCGACAAAAAAGTAAATAACGATTGAAAGTTTTTATATTTTTATTGAAAAAAATATGTTTCATATTTCCAGCTAGCGCCATTTTAGATTCCCTCACTGGTGAGTAATAATGTCTATTCAAAAGATATCATTTTTAATATAATTTTATAGATGGCGCCACTATCGTCTTTCGTTTGGCTCGTAACAAATATAATTTTTATAAAAATTATAAAGATACCAGAGTAATTATAAAAATTATAATTACTCTGGTATCTTTATAATCCGAAATCGTTGTAAAGATGGTTAGAAATAAAATATTACTTTGTTTTTTTTTAAAGTGGCAAGATTATGATTTTTAACGTTTATTAATGTATGAAAAATATAAAAAAAAATTGTTAATTGATTGTTAAATATTTTTAAGTGAAATAATAAATAAAATTTAATTAATTTAAAACATTAAACTCACAGACGTTGTGGAGGAGGTCGCTGACGGTAAGATTTAATATCTAATAATCACAAAACACATTGATAAAACTTTCTAAACGCGGTTCCAAATCAAGACCTTAACTTTAAATTTTACGTCGGCATCTGTTGATGATGCATTAATATTAATTTTATTTTAATGCAAAAGTGATTGAATTTGGGACTGGGAAAACAAACAGATTTACAAAAAAAAGCTTTTTTTTAGTTTAATAAATGTTTCTTATTCTTTGACAGTCATTGAAGAAATTATTAAAGAGGCAAAAGATGATGCTAAAGGTAAGGGAATTAAAAAAATAAACATATTAATTTACGACGTTTAAAAATGCTATGGTTTTATAAAAATAAATGAATTTTTCTTTTTTCTTAGTACTAAATTCGTTTTTTTTTTTAATTTTTTCAGAAATAGCTGACGCCCTTAATAATTAAAATAAATTATCTACGATGGAATAAATATTTTTTTTTCCACGGAGCTGATGTTTCATTAAATCCGAAGTCAACGTTTTTGCCCTTTAAAAAGCTGCTAATAAAATAAGTAAAACATAGATAAAATGTATGCTTTTACGGGATTTGTAAAAGTGCCACCTATCGGGAACGAGACGAAATTAATTTTACGCCATCTACCAACGACATGGTGAGATTGATTCTGCAATCTACCATTTTTCGAGTGCAACAATTTGATTGCGCGCCATCTATCAGCAACACGGCGATAAAAACGCGAAACGTACCAGCCCCTAAGCAATGCGTGCCATCTACCGATGATAATCGCGCAAACAAATGAACTTCAACTAATTATTCCCTTTTGAGGTCGTTTTATTATTGAAAATAAGTATTTTCGAACACACTTTGTAAAATTATTATCCAAAAAAATATCCATGAATTCCTCACGGTTCTTTTAGAGGTTAATATAAAAGTCGGGCTTTAGCAAATCAAAATCTACTTTTCTGCCCGCCTAACCTAAAACGAGGGTAATTTTTGATCAATGTATGTGTATTAGACAGACTGGTTGTGGAAGGAAAGATCGAAGGCGACGATCGACTGGTCCAACCCGCTGGCCCGACCTAATAGAATCAATACTGGGACTCGACATTCCACCTGCCCTGAGAAAAGTCGAGGACAGAATGGTCGAGGTCAACTCGCCAACACTCAATAAAGGCACTACAGGATGCGCCTTCAGTAGACCTTCAGTAACGAAGCGCACGAACATGTGTGCGTATGTATGTCTGTCCGTTCCACTGCGGCCGGGGTGCAGTTAGTAGGGTTTTGATTGTTGGTTATCAACTGTTTAATTGTAAAAAAAAACAAATTCATAGTTACAAAAATTAACATTGTGACGTTTTAAATATGAACTGCATTTCTATAAGACAAATAATCTCAGAAAATAAGTTTATTAATACGCATTTTTGATATACGCAAAAAAAAATACTTTATTTTACTTAAATATAAAGATATCATAAATAATAATTACATTTTAGTTTTAATGTATGCTTACATTTAGTAAATTATAAAAAACACCCATCGTCTTTAGCTATATTAGGTTAGGCAGAGTTTATAAAAACGGATTGTTCAAGGTGGGGGGCACATCTCTCTCGCTTCAATATTAAAATACATCTAAAGTTCATTCCAACGCAAAAAGCCATTGTTGCCATTGTTGTATGCTGTTATTTTGTGGAAATTATGAGATAAATTGAGATAATTGAAGTGAGAGAGCGTTGGTTCCTGAGAACATTTTGAAATTTATGAAATTTCGCGTATTACATGAGATGTATCCATGTAACCTTTGTTCACAAACTTTAGGCTTTGGGTTTGGAATTGTGTATATATAATAATATTCTACGACATTGTTCACACACGGCCATCCGATCCCAAACTAAGCAGAGCTTGTGCTATGGAAACCAGATAACTGATATACTGCATATATTAATACTTTTCTTTTGTAAATACATACATATATAGATAATTACATCCAGACACAAGACAAACAGACATGTTCGTGCACACAAATGTTTGTCCTGTGCGGGAATCGAACCCACGGCCTGCAGCGTGAGAGGCGAGTGTCTTGCCACTGCGCCAACCGGTCAGTCAAGTATATATACTAGTCGGTTACGGACACTCCTTATATCGCCTTTCTTTAATATGGTTAAAATTCGTCAAAAGAAATAATTACAAACTGTTCAAGTTTTAACAAAGATTTGCTGAAATAATTATACATGTCATATATATTGGCCGATTATGAACTTGGCCAGTTTATAAAATGACAAAAAACCGTTTCAAATGATCACCATCCCACTATAAATTGATCATTATTCCCCCTAGCAATAAATAATTCGGGACAATTTGTTTTCTGTGCATCGTTCAGTTTTTGAGCGGGCTCTGTTGATGGGTACAGAACTGGGTCTTTCTTCTCTTCTTTTCTCTTCTTGCAGAGGGGATAGCGCTTCGTTTTAATGTTAAGATGCACCTGAAAAGCCATTAGTTTAGTCTCTTTTTCGTATTATTAAACATGTTTCGTATCTGTCATTTTATTTTACCTATTTCATTTAGGTGAGAAAGAGACGAATTAAGTTTTACATATACTTTCCCTCTCTGTCGCCTTTTCTTCCTCACATTGATAAAATAAATAAACAAATAAATAAACAAATAACCATTTTATTGGTAGGCAACGCATCTGCAGCTCGCAAATGCTTGTTGCAGATGTCTCTGGGTAGCGGTCACTTAGGTGACAGCTTGCGCGTGTCACCTTCATGTATAAAAATACTATTCTTCTAACTTACCTGTCTATTATGTTTGTACAAATTGGATTTCTGCGAGAACGTGGTGGGGCAATACTCGCAGATGAAAGGCCTCTCGCCCGTGTGTGTCCGAATGTGGGACTCCAATTGCACTTTAGTCTGAAATTATATAAATAAATAAATAAATATATATAAATCTTTTACACACATACAAATAACAAATACAGTAAATAAATATAATAGGCGGGCTGGCGACCGCAGTATGCTCTGCGGTCCACCGTACTGAGAAAAGGACGCTGCTGCCCGTCCTCCGGCGGTCTTTGCATCCAGACGCAAGACTAACAGACATGTTCGCGCAGACAAATGTTTGTCCTGTGCGGGAATCGAGCCCACGACCTGCGGCGTGAGAGGCAAGTATCTTACCAACCGCGCCAACTGAACCATCCACTCAAACTTCATATAATAATAAAACCGTGACAAACAAACAATCAATTTTTCCTCTTAATAACATTAGTAAAATAAAAATAAATATATCCTAAGTTATTCGCTGATAAAAGAGCTTTTAAAAAGTGAAAGATTTTTTTAGATAGGTTTAGTAGTTTTTGAGTTTGTCCCGAACAAACAAACAATCAAATATTTTCTCTTATAACAATAATAACGTACGGGGAACCCTTTGCCGCAGTAGTGACACATCTTGTTATTCGGCCGACCTCGGTGCACATATCGAATATGTTGATCCAAACTCACTCGATTCTTTGTCGCCTGAAATTGAAATTTTATATGGAAATAAAACTCAACATTCGTACATCTGCCCTTTATATGTTGCTAAATCATTGAACGAAAGTATCAAAATTGTAGCTCACGTGTCTCCATAACGGACATTAGACATCTAACTGTAAGCTACTAAAGCAAGTTCGTGAACACAAATATATAGGTTTGATTATCGACGACAGGTTCAACTGGTCGCGGCACATAAATAAAACTTGCGACAAACTAAATGCAATTATAGCAAAATTTTATATAATTAAAGACAGAGTTCCTTACGATGTACTACTCACCATGTACAAGGCGATAGTAGATAATATCTTATGGATTGAGTAGCTATGGACGAACCTATAAAACGTATCGTATAAACGTAAACAAAAATATTTAAAGGAGCCCGAAAAATTATTCAAACATTGTAAAGTAATTCCAGTACATAAAAAGGTTGAGTTTAATTTATTACTAAAACAATATTTCCGGACTGAAATTCAGATACC
>DWLR01002369.1:0-15627 GCA_018246295.1 Papilio alexanor hazarajatica | reverse complement strand
GACTCAGGCCCTTAAATCATCGTAAACATCCCCTGCCGCCTTCACTTACTGGAATCCTTAACCATATCATCGTTTCATTTTGTGCGAGGGTTACCTACGCTGCGTCGACCTGTACGTGGTAGTCATTCTATTACTATTATTTTTGTTTGTATTCTCTTATTCATTCTGACAAACAAAAGACTGTTTAAAAGAAGTTATTGCTCCAGTTATACCTACACAAGATGTCTTACAGAATGAGGGTAGATGAATGAACGGGCCGCCCTACTGACCCCTCCTATTGTTGTAATTTTATCAACGCCAGGAATGATAAAATACTAAATACATGTTAGAACGAAGATTTGTTGATAGAAATAGAAATATACTTTTTGTCAGTAAATAATTATAAAAAATAAACCATTTTCCAGTTACGAATTGACAATAACAAACACATGCTAAAATACATATTCATCACCCCCCCCTGCCTTTTTCCACCTATTTAGGGTCGACACAGTATGTACTATCACATGGCCTAAACTCTTCTGTACTCCATACTGTTATCTGTTTTGGCTATTGATTGACATATTATGATACATATTTAACTTAATAAATAAAAAATTGGAAACAGCTTTCATCAAAAAAAAACATAATTTATAAACTCATCCCCACTATAAATTCCTTCTAAATTAGCTATAATTTTAATTTTCTTATAAAGAATGGCCTTTTAAACAATGTCATATATTATATTTGTATAATTTATATAACCATGTGTATATGTATGTATGAAACTTGTTTGTCCATTGGGACCCGACAACGTAAAATACTATAAAAATAAAGTCAAATACTAGATGTCTGTAGTAAGGATTATCACTGAATATTTAAAGAGATCAAATGGAATTTTATCCAAATAAAAACGTGGCTGGATCTTATTGCTTCTGACGTATTGTAGTGACGAGGGTTCAAGGCTATGACGACTCTCTGGAAACGGTCCCAATATCTATGGATTATATTTGTTTCTCCATTCTTATAAATACTAAATGATTGGATTCATGGATTACCATCGTACCATTTATATCTGTTTTCTATAGACATTTATTAAAGGTAGTAAAAAATTAAAAGTAAATAAAATAATATCTGGATTGTATAATGACATGCGAAAGAGAGTTGATATAAAATCGTGAAAGGAGAAAAAGTTATGCCGATCCCTTAAAATGGGAATAGGATAGGAAAATAAATGATTCATCTACTTTTTTGTGCTAACAAAAACTTAAAAACTGTAAAAATACTATTGTATGCAACTTTAATATAAAAGCAATTCTTACCCGATTTATCATAAGACATATCGAGCCCGATGTAAAAACTTTAACTGCAGCACAGTGTCATGAAAAGGATTGTAGGAGAGATTTATCGAGGGATATTTTTTCTTACGATTTATGTCCCCAGCGGACCGCTCTATATGCTAGAACCATCCTATTGTTGCGATGTCTGAAGATGTATCTTCAATTGTGGTACCGTCAGTGAATACTGCTCATTTGCCACGTGACAGAGGAACAGCTTTCACTAGAGAGATGCGAAATACAAACACAGAAATGGAAGAAAACGATCAAATTTCTACTGACGTATTTTTAGACGTTAAATTTTACTGATCTGTTTTGTTCGTAAATGAAGCACAGAACTTGCGTTAATTTTTTTCCGTCTTACCGTCTTACGAGCCAAATACCTTTTTTCAGCAACAATTTTTGTATTTCAGACAATTTGCACTAAATCCCAATGAATTAACTTCATCTTTCCACATGAATCACTCGGTCAATCGGTGAAAATTGTAGGATCCGTATTCACTTTTTCAAAACGTGCAATCTTGTATTGTCTTCCTTTAGAACCAATCTGTTATAAATTCTTATGGGACGGTAACGGATAAAAAGCTTAAATTTTAAGGTTCACAAATCCCTTTTTGCTTTCGAAGCGAAGCAATTATGGCAATTGTAACTAGAAATCAACATTTCAAACAGATTTTTGTGAAAATATCGTGTCGTAGCATGGATGCAATTTCATTGTGCAATGTATGTCGGGCTCTTGATTGCCTGCATTCTTTCCGTTGCTGATTGGCTGGTTTACGCATCAGTATTTTCCTTTTTGTCTGCGATCAACGTTTATTTTGTAACTAATCAGAACTGCTGTAATTACAAAAGATGTTTAAGACTCAAGTCAGTCACAAGCTCGTATGTATTTTTGATAAGAATTTCCATAGCTATACATGTAGATAAATAAGGGGACGAAATTTGTATAAAGTAATATTATAGGTAATAATCGTATAGATTTGGACCCTGATACTAAAACTGCGGCCAGAACGTATAGAATTAGACTCTCCCAATTCTTAGTATAATAAAATAGATCAAATATGTTTCAGTTACCGATTTGTAATTAGATTAGTAAGATTACATAAACTTATATTTTTACGTTGTATTCATTTTATCATTAAACTTTTATAAATCATTAAACTTTCGGCTTACTACAATACTGTAGCTATAAATCAATTCTTTCACAACAAAACACCGAGCGGTAACAAGTACAACTTTTGACAACAGAACATTGACATGAAAAGGATACGGCAAAAGATTTATTGCTAATTCTTTCTTATGATATATATCCGCTGTGGGTCGCTGTTATATGTTAGGATAGTCGTCCCTTTGTTAGTATGCATGCACGTATCTGAGGGTGGTTGGCTCCAAACAAAATTTATCCTGTATCCAAATTTGGAACAATTTGTTTTGTAAACGAAGCTTACAAGTAAGCTCTGAGTAACAACCAACAAAAGTGTAAAAAGCTCTTATAAGGCAATAAATTATATTGTCATCGAGCCCATAAAAATAGAAATAAACGTATAATGTAATCGAATAAATTTAAAAAGAAGTACACTTCGTTGTAAATTTTCTTCTGTATTTTGGTCTACGTACTAGCTCTTTCCCTGGTTTTACTATAGTGAATTTTGACTGCTTATTTTTATGTAGCATATGTTCTTCTTTGGATCCAATCTTAATAACTTACACACATACAGTTGGTAGAGAGAATTTATTACATTTGCCTTAATATTACTATCGTGTAACCAAACCATAACGCGATCAATTTCGGTCCCAACGCCATCTAGGCACTCAAATCGCAAAAATAAAAATGATTTATTGTTTACTTCTGAGTCATATCATTAAAATGGAATAAAAACTTGTAGAAACGATTTCTGTTGTCGCCCAAGTAAATCAGTTTAAATATACACTTGATGCTAAGTAGCGATGTATGAAATGACAAATGAATAGGTCATTACTAGAAAGACCGCAGTTGTCAAATAGACGATTCCGTGAAGTAAAATGGGTATATTTTTTAAGTTACGCCTTGTTTAGACATGACACTGGTTGACTTAATGTTTTGTAGTTTTATAATCCCCCTTTAAATATAAAGTTGATAATTAGTATTCGAAATACAATGAGTCATACCTACAAAGATTACAGTCGTCAAGTTGACGCAATACTAAGAACGGTGTTATCATGTACTTGAGGATACTTAGGAAATGTTTGTTTACATTATTTATTCTGCTCTGCTTTGTTATGGTTCGATAAGTGTTGAAACTCTCAGTGGTTTATAAGCTAGATAAATTTGTATTCGTTATAAATATTGTACTATTTTGAAGAAAATCAATACGAGTGTACGTAAAAACATGTCTGACTTTGAAATAGAGAAACATTTTCAAAACCTTCGAGATCAACCTTTTTCAAAGTCTGAATCGGATAAGAATTATTTCTTGAGAATTTATTGATACGGCAGATACTGATTATGTACCAGCGACCAACAGCACATTGTTGTTAGACAGCTCAGATAGACAGACAGCTCTTCGACGTATAAAGATATGTACAGAAATAGAAGCATGTCAATGGACTTATGAAACTTGGTGTAAATGAAACAAAAGACGAACTTATCAAATGAATACAAAATGCAAAAGAAATTAAACGTCTTATTTTTATGACAGTTGTAAGAAACCAGTTTGTAGGCAATGTATTAAACGTCCAAAAAAAAACAATAATTTGCACTCAATGTGAATATCTCTGACAAAAATAACTAAGAAATAGAAAACAAAAGTTTTGTTTTACTGCATTAATTCTCACAATTATTTCATATTAACGTTATCGGATATTCTAGCGTCAAGATGACGACGTTCGTCTTTTATGTAAAAGCAAATGCCGGTCTTTCCAGTGTTAATATTACCCTTTTAAATCCTCGTTCATATTTCCCTATCCCCCCCTAGTCAGACTTGAACAAAGACCAGCGATATTTGTTCCAGCTCTTGCTACATATATGATAACGCAAACGCTTCATTCAAATGAGAAGTAGGTACATAAACAATCAAAGAATGAACCAGTTAGAATTGGATCTAAACTTAAAGTAGGCCTATACTGCTGATATCAGAACAAAAATTTTAGTACAAACTTATCCAGTTCCTACAAACATTTTTTACAGCACTAAACTGAAAATGTAGGTAATGTACGTGTGTTTAATTGGTTCATTAAAATCCATCAAAGGGGACTGTCGAAATGACATGATTGTCATAATTGCAAACGTAAATTGCAAATGGTGGAAGTAACAATTGGAAATCATTAGCCACGAAATCAATTAACAGTCGCTAATGGTCCGAGCCACGCGAAAATTGTATTAAATATCATTCACACTGCGAAAATACCAAAATAGCTCTTAATAGTATATAAAAAAACGTTCAATTTAAATAAATTGATTTGAATAATAACCATAATAATATTCTAGGACATTATTCACACATTGGCCATGTCTGATCCCAATCTAAGCAGAGCTCGTGCTATGGAAACCAGATAACTGATATACTACATATATTACTACTTTTCTTTTGTATACATATAAATAATAATATATAAATATAAATTAATAATTACACCCAGACACAAGACAGACAGACATGTTCATGCACACAAATGTTTGTTGTGGGTAGGAATCGAACCCATAACCTGCGGCGTGAGAGGCAAGTATCTTACCACTGCGCCAACGGGTCAGTCAGATTGTCTATAAAGTTAATATTTACGAAGTAGGATTTAGTTTCACCGGGACACTCCATCAAATATAAATGTTTAAACTTTACGGCGTGTATCATGTAACTTAAATGACAAGACGCCATTTGTTATCTTTGTGCCCAGAGTATTAATAAAAAAACTCAGAGTCTTCACCGTCCAGCCGGAATTGCGCTATCTGTAGTACCCAGTTCCCTAGATAAAGTTTACTACTTAATAACACTAAGGTTACAGAGATTGCAGCTAACTCTATTGAAGCTTTGCTGATGTTAAGTAATACAAAATTAGGTGTGGCAAAATGGAGATTTCCAAAATAGTTTTTAATTTTAGGACATCTTGTATGTTGTCCAAGTTTAGCTAAATGTGCCAAAGATAATATTATTGAATTTTTCATTTAATAACGCTCAGTTTAAGTATACCCCATCTCCCCCGCGCTTCTTTCCCTTGAGGTATCGTAACACAGATATCTGACGTACTATATCCTACTTGATAAACGAGATGAATGGAAACATTTCTTGTCATCGTAAAATCGACCATAAGCCATAGATATAAATTTGAATTTAGATATTCTTTTACAAAAGTACTGTTATTATTATGGCAAAGACAATACTATTACCTGAACAATAAGGTTGGAGGTCGCGTGGCTAATCAAATTATGGAGCGATAAAGAAACATCACGCGCAAGGAATTGGATTCATATGCATCACCTAAATTTAAATTAAGTTCCCAAAAGACGTGTGTGGTTGATACATGTATTATTTCTTTGGGTAATATAAATAAGCAACGAAAATCACGTACTTTCTTATTTAATACCTTGGAATCAGGTCAGGGAATTAGTTTCTTTGCATTTGAGTTAGAATTAAATATAAATTAATGGAAGCATTTAAATGAAACAAGTTGTCTTTTCACGAAAGAAACCGTGCCTCAGTAAATAGAGTACACAAAACTTAACTGAGATACATTTAACTGTAGTATTACACGCATAAACACGTAGTTAAAATTAATTAACTTTCTTTCTTTGAAATGTAATTTTTTTACCATTATAGCTTCATTTTCGGTAATCGACTGGTGTCATTTCCAGACACCTGTAAATAATTCTTCACTATGTTGGCAACATGAAAGTTATAATGTCATTGCTTCTATATATGTATGTGTGCATTTAATATTTCTAAACTTTATTATCAGATCAGTCCTTTGTAACCAATAACTAAATTCAGTTAAGACAAGTGAACAGAATTGGGTGATGTTACGCGAAGATTTTCTTTATTAGCGTCCACAGTGGCTCCCCTCTTCCTTTCCCCCTTGCGCCTTCGCGTCGCATCGCATAGCATCATCAATTCTCGTTCTTGAGCCCACTTAAGTAAGCCGAGGGGCTACGAAAATCGAGCTTCCCAACTTATCCCATTTACATCTCCCTAAGTCGTTCATAAATCTCTAGTTTTTACGCCAAATTCCCGATATTGTACAATAATCTTTATACGCCCATTCTTAGTAAAAGCTAAGGAAAGATGATTTTTAGATCCACAAATACATCTATATTTGATGCGGTGATTATACAAGGTATGGAACAGTAAATGGCAACTGGTTGTCAAGATAAAGAATGGCTTAACTTTGACGATTAACATAACAAAGAGAATGTGCAATAATTTTTGAACGTATTGATAGAACATGGTGAAAATAAATCGTAGTCAATTCAATCAATAGTTGCAAAAGTTACACCTTAATTAAAGTGGATCAGATTATAACATACTTTTTGAACGTGTTGATAGAACAAGGTGAAAGTAAATCGTAGTCAATTCGATCAAAAGTTGCAAAAGTTACACCTTAATTAAAGTCGATCAGATTATAATATCAGTATTATTATATATACCATGTAAAAAATACAAGTACTATATTTGCCACAAAATTTGTACACAAATTTAAGGGCCCGGGATCCACGAGCAGCGGACGTTAAGTCAAACACAATTTAGTAAGTTACTGATACCACGATAAAACCCTAAGTTATAAATGATCGTTTATTAATGACTAGACAAATGGGAAATTTAATTTAATAAGGGAATGAAACCAATGTCAAAATTTGTATACTGGTAGAAACTTGATAGTTTTATTGTTAATAAAAAAAAATTGTTAAGGTTATTCGGTTTTACGAACATAAAACTGCTATTTGTTGGAGCTGTTTCAGTTATATATAGGATTTTTGTACACGGGTTATCTTTTATTTATTAAATAGCAATCTGAAGGCAAAAGATATACGATTTAGATCTCACGTTGTCTTTTTGAATCGAATCGCTGTAGCAAGCTATTTTTGATTTTATAGGATAGTAGGTGACAGAGCAACCCGTCGCTTTACATCAGAGAAACTGCAAATGCGTTGCCGGCCTTAAATTAAAGAGTAGGGTTTCTTAAATGACCTCGAAGATTGGAAATACCACTGATTTCTTTCTAACACGCTAACAATAGGTAATAGCTATCGAATAGAATCAATACTCTAATCCGGCGTCAATTTAAATTACCCGGCGCGTCGGTCAGCTGACGGACCGAATGGGTAACTGAATGATTGAACGAATGGATCACTGAATGAATGGCCAACAATGGAATTAAATCTCCGATCCATCAAAGGCCGACGCTCTTATATTTCAAATGCATTTTTTTCGCAATGATCGAGTTATTTCATGTATTTTTAATCCGAACTACAAGTCACATAAGCATAAACAAATCTGTAACCAAAAAACATGTAGCTTTAAAATCCGATGAATTATTAATTAATTTGTCCTTTCTTCATAAAAACCTTAACTAGTGTTTAATTAAAAAAAAAACAACAAGCACGACTGGTTGTACCTTTGTTACAAGAAGGAAGGGGAAGAATATGATTTGAATGATACCTCACTTTTCTAAATCGCTCAAGCAGTTTAGACTAAACATAGTCACAATGGAACGAACATATACATCCATACTTACAAACTCCTGTCTCCTGGCGATGTAACTCCTGGGGAGCTTTTGTCAACTAATAGTACAATTACAGCCCATGTTTACTGTAAACAACTAGATCGTGTTGCAGATAGATTATTAAAAAAATCAAAGTAACGTTTACTTTTTACACGACAAGGCCCGACCCCACACAGCTATAGTAACTCGTGAAAAAATTGTTCCACTGGGATGGACTGTCCTTCCCCACCCACCGTACTCGCCAGACTTTTCGCCGTCTGATTACCACCTGTCGTTCTCTATCACATTATTGACACGATAAAAAATTAATGGATGAAGAACATCCATCAAGCAAAAGTCTAAAGACTTATACAAGGAAGGCATTCTATCTCTGCCAACGCGTTGATGACAAGTAGTACACAATGATGGTGCTTACATAATTGAAAAACAATTTTGTTTCATAGTACAAAAAATAAATAAGACTTCTAATCTGAGATGGCGGGTTTATATGTTGCCAACCTAATATTATACCACATAACATAAAAAGGGTTTTAAGCAACAAATTACATTATCAATAAATCAGCTAACATTTTAAACACCTCACAATAAAAAGGCAATGACGTGTTACGAGTAGACTAAATAGAAATTAAATATGTATGTATTTATGTGTACTATTAAACAGGTATACATAACATAATTTGCAAGGCGGGAATTAATCCTACAACAATACTTAATGACGGCCATCAAACACAATAGCAGGCATTAATTAGTAGCGATAAGTACTAACATAACTAGCTTTGTAATAAACACAAGGGTTCGTTTTCAGTATTTAAATATTTATATATTATTATAATAATTAATAGGGTTTGACATAAGTCTATATAAAAAAGAAGCTTTATTGTAAAGAAGCGAAATTTAGTACTAGTTGGAACAATGGACAAACATCGGCGTGTCTGTCTGAAATAAAACAGAAATTTACATCCATCGAAACAGTCTGTTTGTGTCGTAAACAAATTCCGTAAAACGAGAGATGAGCTTAATTAAAATAAGAGCTCATTTAATATCTCTACTTAACAAAGATGAAAATTTGTAATGAAAGTGGATCAAATATTTCAAAATAACTTTAAAAAGATTATAATAAATATAATGGGAGCAGTCTAGACACTATCGAATATAACATTACTAGCTACTAGCTACTAGCTATTTGCTTATATTACACGGTCTTTGATCCAGCTGAAATAATTCTACTTATAAAGCGAAATTAAATCAAACAATGTTAACTTATCGTGGTTACCAATTTTAACATTAATCGCTTTTCGAATTAAAAGAAAATAATCTCCACTTCATTCATCTTTGTTTGTGTGCAAATAAAGACTCAATAAATAGCAGTTGCATTGGCGAGGATAAGGATGTGGAATTGTCTATGGCTTGGCTTATGGCTCTCACGCTCTAAACTTTCACTAAATTACTGCGCATTACTTACGTTAGAAAATATACAGAGATTATAATTATACTAAAAACAAAAGAGTGTATAATTTCCCACCACATTGAAGGTCCTCAAAAGACAGTCATCTGTAAGACTTATTATTTTTTATTTATTTAAACTTTATTCCTTTACAGAAGGCTGACTTTGGTTTTTCAAAAACCAACAAATACATCAAAAAAAAACAAACATGCATATCTACCCCAAGCGTATAGGCTTGTATTTGATAAAATAAATCCCCCCGCACTATGAAATTAATGGCATTCGCTTCAAATTAATTACTATTAAACCTGACATTTAATAATTAAGGTATTCCCTTAACCCATTTTAACACGCAGCTTTCTAAAGTTAATTAATTATGGTTAAGTTAAGAACAGAGCCGAGTGAGCCTCTGAGGCTCGCATAATTTTACCGAGAGGAGGTATTTAGGCAATTTAATATTAATAACTAATAACGCTTACTGCTGTTAACGATTAAAGCCTGTATACGATAATTAAAAAAAAACTTCAAATTAGTATTAAATTTAAAAAAAACGATTGTCTGTACTCGTACTGGAGAAAAACACGAATCGAATATACATCTCACTCTTCAAAATTGGTACGGCCGTATACCACCCACGTAGATGAACTGAACTGAAGTGGCGCAACAAACCAAAGTGGACCTTGGCTGCCGACAGTAAGTCTCAACTTTTATCGATCCTGCGCCATCTCAAGCCACCTTGCACTTCATCTTACCAGCATATAACGAGTACATGCCCGCAAATAAGCATTACCCTCCTGTCAGTCGGGCAAAATAAATTTATTGATATGGAAGATAATAATTACAATATGAACACTAGTGATCGCCCAGTGGTCGAAATTTGATCATGACACATTAAGTTAACTCATGGATATTATAATTAATTTATACCATATTCTATTATATATATAAGAACTGAAGAGAAAAGTTTTTTCTCTAATTTTTTCGATTAACATTGATTTTATGCCTCATATTAAATCTAACATTTTTAAATATCTGTCTGTGCATCACGATTGAACTTTAGAACGACTTTTTGAAATAATATTGGTAAATAGCAAGAACATGTGATCACGCATATGCTAGGCCATTCAAAATGTCTGTCAGTTTGTCTGTCTGCTGTGTGCCCTATTTATAAATTGAACCTGTTAAAACTCCTTGACCGTTTTGATGATGAAATATATATTCATGCAAATTGTTTACTTAACATAATGGCGCGTAATTACGCAAATGACAGGCCATTTAAAATATAGATAACCAAAAAAAGACAATTTAAAAGCATTATTTTGTATTTTATTGATATCGATCTTTAAAACGCGTGCGAAGCCATCTTAGTCATTATATATTTTTCTACTTAATTATAAATTAATATATTTTTTGTTTGTGTGAAGTACCTTATAAACATGACATGGCTAGATGGAGCTGCCGTTGAAAAATTAAAGTAAAAAATGCATTGCTCATTTTATAGCTTAGGAGAAGCAAAAAGAGACGATATGAGGACGGAAAAAATTACTCAACACGCTTTGCTACCTGTGCAAAACTACAAGGAGGCGGTAATAAGTTAATACGGGCAAGTTATAGAGGTAACAAAACTAATGGTTAATAGTATTCAGTATGTAGACGAGGCCTAAACGTGCACTGCGCGCCTAAGCCGCCGCGGTCGTTATATAGTCACGCTCTAATCTCCCTACAACTGGCGGTTACTGATTTATTGCTGATTTAATGATTGGCAGTGAAGTTAGCAGCAGAGAAATTTATGAATAGGATATAATTTTTACTGTTTGCCAATAATGGGCAATAAGTACTTACTATCATTCGCAAAATACCCCTACTTATGTCGTAAGATTTTGCCAAAATTTGTAATGCTGGTATATGAAATCATTTTTCGAAAAATCAGTAGCAAAAATTTTATAAGGACAAACGCTTGCAGAATTTAACGAGTTCTCTAACACCATCTGTTGCCTTGCACTTGAATTAGTAATTTGAATGTAATTTCAGATTAAGAATTGTACAATTATTGTTGCTTAATTATCGTTTATTATGCTAACTAAGACTCGTTTGTGTTAATATAGTCTGTACTTTGGCAGCCGGCCCGCGCCATTGGGCGTTACAATAACAATAAACTTGAAGTTATCTACATACTTCTACTTAATACTTATTTTGGTTTTTAAAGTTGACTGTCTTTTGAAAAAATTATGTTTTAGGAGAAGATTGACGTCAGGCCTTGATTAAAAGGATTTACTTGTAAGGAATAAAAACTTTCTTTACACCAGAAAGATCTATCTTTGTATGGCATTCTTCATATGAAGATCCGAATAAAATTTTGGTAAAATTCACCACCAGAAGCGTTAAATGTCACACGAAGTAAATGTACCTTTTTTATATACCTAAATAACCGGTGCCCGTGTAGTCATCTGCAGCACGCTATGTCGAGTTACAGATGCCATGTTTAAGTTTGAAACAAAGTTTGTACATTTCCCTCTCCTACATATTTCCTTCCCTGTCAAATTCTATTTCCCTTCCTAAAAAAGTAAGAGGATTGAAATTAGGCCTCCGGCAACTCACGCATCAAACGAAATGCAAAATACATCTACTTCACGTCTGTCTTCTGTGAGGTCGTGGTATTTCAAAGGTAAAGCGCGCCATTCGTACAACAGATGTTGTTGCGGACTCTACGACTGTTAAACCTTACAAGCTGGTGTCAAAAAAACATCTTCATTGGAAAAGCCAAGAATGTGCTGATTCGACTTTGATGGTAATAACTGACTTAAACGCCTATTGCATGAAACAACTGTAAGCCGATAAGGCATCGAATAATCTAATTACCAGTAACTATTGCACTTAAGCAACTATTAGATACCGTCAGTTGCAGCACGCTCTATCTAGCAAGCCTAAAATAAACTAGAGCTCAAGCTTCTCTATTTATATTTTGCTGTAGTTCCCAACTTTCATTATGCTTTTTTGTAATTATTGTTTTGTCGTTACATATGATTGTGTAAAAATAACAAATAAAACAGTTAAAAAATTAAAGAAATGCACTGATATATAGAGATCGATATATGGTAATAAATAAATCAAAATTATGTTTCAACCATGTTCATCCAATGAAATTCTGGTATTACACATCCGTTGAGGGAGCAGAGGCCAAATTAAGCAATTTATGGAACTAAGGTGTTTATATAATTGTTTAAAGTATACTTCAAAGTTATACAAACAAATTACTGTATGTAAATTTTATTGCATTGTTTCAAATTTTACATGATTTAATATACCAAGAATGAACTGAAAAATTATGTTATTTATAAAAAAAAAAGATAAGTTCATATTTCTATTTAGTCCATCAGTATCAAAATAAATTCAAGGAATATGTACTAAGTACACGGGTGTATCAGTACTTCTTTTTACAACAGGATAAACTTTCCGCAAAGATGGATGGTTTCGCCCGGTGTAAATATAAATCATACGAAAAAAATCCAACGATAAATCCCCCATACAATCCTTTTCATGTCACTGTTCCGCTGTCAAAACTTTTAGTTGTTACCGGATCTATGTATTTCTTTGTTATAAAGCAGATAATATATTGCCGCTACGGCAAATGGTCTTTGTGTTAACATGGAAATGAGGAACCGAATTTTAATATAATTTATTTTTATACTATTATAAGTATAATCGACATACATTTATTATAGGACAGCTTAAAGAATTTAACAAGATATGTTAAGGTATATTTAAGACTTTCGAAATATACACCAAGAAAATGACTTTAAATTGTCCTAAGTATTCGAGAAAAGAAGAGAGGTAGACGTTGATCGCCATTGCTCTGTCGAAAGAATGCAAAAATATATACCTCAATACTATCTCTAATGACAAGCGTCTTCGACCTAATATATCAAAAGTCTTCTTAATTATTCCGGAAATTTTAAAGACAATACTTATCTGTAATCTCTTAACCGTACAAAATCAACTGTCGACATAAGTTCATTAAGCGCGAAATCCGAAACTCACAGCCGGAAATTCAAAACAGCGGAATCAATGGTACAATCGCATACACAGTACTGTAAGTAATCGCAAGCACAGTAACTGTGTACTCGTTTACAGTGGTATTCCATAAAAATATATTTAGTCATTTGTTTTCTAGAGAAGAAAAATATATATAATTAACCGCCTTTTAATATATCAGATCACAGATGAAATGTCATAAGACAGAAGTCTTGGTCTATTTTTATACATTTCTCATAGTGCTTACATATTTTAAACATTCTTCAACATTTTTACTATCAATATTTATACGACTGAATCAATTTTTTTTTTTCGTGAAGAGTGTACAGTAATTTAATTGTTTAATTAAAAACATGAATCGCGCGGTACAGTGTGATGCAAAATGTTTAATTGCCGCCTTCACAAGGCAATGTGTTCCGGTCCGGTGTAATTTGGTAATGATTGAAGAGCGTTGCTTCAACAAATGTTTCCATCAAAATCGTATATACCACGTATCTCACAGACGAAGTCCTTTGTAAATTTATGTGATTAATTGGATACGTTGTTAATTACATATTAACATACACAAATAATAATACCAGACTTGGACAAATGGTGCATGAAAAGATATAACTTATTTAATGCATTCAAAGTACACCAAAATATGATAACGTGTTTTTTTTTAATGAATCGTTATCGTTTTAGTGATCTTTTCTGACGATCGGTTGGCGTAGTGGTAAGACACTTGCCTTTGACGCCGCAGGTCGTGGCTTGAATTCCTGGGTGGGCCAGGACAAACATTTGTGTGCATGAACATGTCTGTTTGTCTTGTGTCTGGATGTAAAGACTACCGGAGGACGGGCAGCAGCGTCCTTTCTTTAGTACGGTGGAACATACTGCGATCGCCCACCCGCCAGCCGAGCGTGGCGATTATGGCATATTTCTCCCCAAATAATGCGTTGAATGGGGGAGGCCTATGTCCAGCAGTGGAAGATCATAGGCTGAGGTGGTATATATTTTCTGACTTTCTTGCACAGTGCCCAAACGTAACAGTTTTGAAATTTTACTTTATTTAATCACTGTCTTAAAAGTTTCAGTTGAAAAATAAGAAGCAAATCGCTGTTGGATACCAAACAAACCGCTCTGCTTTGTGAGTCCGTGCATGTCGCTCTCTACAGCGGATCACAACAGATTGCGGACTTTTCGTAGTCAGTTATGCTGTTAATATTTTATAACCAGCAATATAATCGCATTGTCAACAACTCACCACTATGTTGCTGTTATAATTTTATTTGTTTTATAAAAATACTACATATTATAATAAAAAAATCAATCGTCACGTCTATCAATAATATTATAGTTTAATTATTGATTTGTTTACATTACATAAGTTTAATCTATTCACGTTTCTTCTCCCATTAAAATGCAAAACCGAAAACTAACTTAAAATTTATATAATTTTATGTGTAAGTCATCAATACATTTATAGTCACTTGCGAACCTAGAATCAACAAAAAAAATTGAAATCGATTAATAAAAGTCGAAGTTCTATGACAACAAACATGAAAATACTAGCGAATTGACAATATTCTCTTTTTTATTGAAGTTGGTTAATAAATGAACCTTTTCATCGTATGTTACAGCGCGTTCATCTAAGCTTTATAAAGTGGCAATCTTTGCGTGTTTATGATATATTCCGTAGACCTACTCACCTGCTTGTGCGTGTGGATAGGCTTTAATAATGTAAGCGTTACTACTGCGGGCAATATTTCACCGCGGGCTCGCCTCGCTCTCGCGTCCTTGTGAATTATTGCCTCTTAAAACACGGATGCTGTATAATGATTGATGGAGAGAGGTATATTTTTTATGTGGCTTGTGTTCAAAAATTTTAGACTTTTTGATTAACATTTCAAATTATTGAAATAATACAAAAATAACAACAATGTTATGTGATCTTCAACTTGTGCCTATTGCCTTAGGATAGGGTTGTGGGAGTGCTTAAATTATGAAGTGGCTAGAGCTACTAGCCCCCTGGCAAAAAGGACGCATCAATGCATTTCTAACGATTAGCTACATAGCTGAAAGTCAAATCCATTTTTTCTTAGTCCTTAGCAAAGACTGGCACACGTCTACAGCTCATTTCTTTGCTACTGATATACAGAAAGAGTC
>DWLR01002368.1:0-15628 GCA_018246295.1 Papilio alexanor hazarajatica | reverse complement strand
GTCCATGGGCGTCGGTTCACTTAATGTTAGGTGACCCGCTGCTCGTTTGCCTCCCTTATTCTATAAAAAAAAAAAACCGTTTCTGAGATAATGTCGAAATGTATATCCAAGAATTGTTCGTTTTGAAAATGTAACAACACAACGCAATTTATTGTATGTATATGAATTCTATAACGTTAATGTTCAACGTACTTTTTTTGTGAGATTATCCATTTCAATCTTTACATGCTATTTCCAAGTCGCCTCGATTCATTGCTTATTTAAGAGATAAACCATTAGATCTACAAATATTCGTAATTTTTGATAAAGTCACAAGTAAACTCTCTACAAATTGTAAATTGTCATACAATCTAAGTCAAGACTCACAACGTGATACTCAAGTGCTATATAACAACAAAAAAAAAAACAAGCAAAAAGTATAATTAAAATAGAGATCAAGATTTTTTTTATATTATAATTCTCTCAATTTGTATTAAAATGCGAATGTGGTTTAAGATTTGTCTAGAGTCGGGCGGTATTCATTCGATATCCACTTCTTCCCGGCTTTGTTACGGCATAGCGCGCTCCTTGCTCAGAGTGCACGAACTTTCTTGACTTACAAAAGCACTTGAAACCAACTAGGAATAGTTAAGTCTGCTTTCTTCGTTCTCACTATGTCTAATACTACTCTGTTAATACGTTTTGACTTCATTTATACTATTATTAATTCTGTACAAATAAATATTACGATTTTACAATGTAACTAGACATCGATAAAATGATAATTTAAAAAAAATGCACATTTTTAAATTCATAATTTTTTTAACTTATAGGTGCTAGTGTTATCGTAAAAAAATTAAATGTGTAACTACTTATTAAACGTTATTAAATCTGCAGGGTTTTTTTTAATCAAAGGACCCACGTTTAAATTAAACTTAAATTTAAACTGACAAATCAAATCAAAAATAGCTTGAGATCATGGATGATTAGTTAACAAACATGCACTTTGAATAAGTTAAAATATATTTTGTCTCTCAGATCTAGTTTCATTAGATAGTAGACCCACGATAGCTACATCTAAATAAGCTTCATATTCTTTTGTGTTTTTTTGTCTTTAATTATTTAAGTAATATTTTTCCACTTAAAGCGGTTGCTTTAATTTTCGCAATTGTATGTACCTACTAAATTTTGGGACATTAATTTTATGTTCAGTGTACAAATATTTTTAGAGCTTAAAAATGTTGCAAAAAGTACTTTAATTACAATGTTCTCCTAATATCACAAGAAAAATTATGCTGAAATGAGAGTTACAAGTTTGTGTTGTATTGTTTGGATTAATTTCGTATATTTGCAAATCAAATTCGGCTTTAAGTCCAAATGTCCATGTCAATTTGATAGGTAAACGTCCAAATTTTATTTGTAGAAGCCGAATTTGATTTGCAAAATGCAAGAGTATGAATTTAAAGTTAAAAAAAACTTATATAATAAACGTATCTTTTGTGATTAAAAACTTCAAGTGAACGCTGCACTCCGTTTCGAAATTTTATTAACTTGATGCAAAGGCTCTAGCGGAAGTTAGTCTGCGCAGTTCGTAGACCTCGTTCGATTGAGTACGCGTCGAGTGGCGGCTACGATTGAACTCGCTTCATTTATGTTGGAAACATTTCAAGCACAGTACGTTTCGACTTTTTCTGATATAAAAAAAAACTAACAATTTGTCTGAAATAATGATTTTTGGAAAACATTACACAATAATATTAACCTCAGTTGGGTATGTGATAACTACTTCAAGAAATGTTTTATGCGATTGTTTTTGTAAATGGGAATAAAAGATTATGAGCAAATACTTAATTCGTGATAGGACATCTCAGGTGTGGTAACTATACTTTAGTTTTTATGACACGACTTAACATCCGGCGAACCATTTGTTTTTTCCACACTCTTCTAAAAAGAAAACCTAATTAGGTTATAGCATTACAGTTTGAAGTTGGTTACTACAGTTTATCAATGAATCAATAAAACATAATAGATTAACATCAGAGTTGAATTCATAAAGAGTTATGACCTCGTTATAATTATGAAATAAGCGAGAGTTGGCAACTCGTGCTCTCGCCATCAAACTGGGCGCACTTTCAGAACTTTCAAATTGTTACAAACTCTTTAACGACCTCTCCCTGCCAATTGTTTCAAAAGCTTGTGAATGAACATTCTCAATACGTTTATTGAGTAAAATCTCTCATTTACTTTTTAATTTTTGCAATCCTTACATTATTGTATCACTCGTTAATTAAAATCATTTTTACTTCTAGTTATTAAATTAATATGAATATACGTTAAGTCGTGAGATAGCATATCGAATGCGGGAATTTTTTTTAACATTTGTTTCAATCTGATCGTTCTTGAGCCGCAAGGAATGTAGTGGATTCTTCCGTTTTTACTAGTTTTTTTTAAATTTATTTTAAAGCTGAAGCAACTTTTCAATTAACTCTGGACTTTATTAATTAACTCGACTGGATTAAATTGACGACGACTAGCCTTTTATATAAACAATAGGCGTTGTAATGGAATCCATTCAACAATTAATGCCCAGACCTATTCGAAGTTGCGAATTGAATTGTTCTTAGTTTAATCTAAATGGAGCAAGTTTTCGACCTTTTATAGTTATCTTGTGAATGGCGGAGTCTTAAAAAGATTTAAGTTATTGTTTTTATTTTAATTTTAAAACAATCATCCCAAAACCAAAACCATAAATATTTAAGATTTAGTGTTTTAGCTTAAGACTAAGAGGATATTTTACTAAATATCCTACAACCAACCCATATTTAATTTTATGATTTTTTTGTAAAAGCAGCTTTTTTAAAGTTATGCCTAAGTTCAGGATAACGCTAAAGAATTTTTACTTTAAATACTAATATTTTAAAATACCGTTATATTAAACTTATGCTGAATAAGTGCCAAAATGAAGAGTTAGATAAGTGAAATGGGTTGGCCTAAAAACTTTTCTAAATATTTAAAAAAAAATAAAAACTATATTTTCTCTTGAATTTTCTTAAAAGGCATTTTTATAATTTCTCGCATATTATTAATACATCATATATAAAGAAAAGAGTTGTTTAAAGATTTAAATTTTAAGAAAAACTAAGACTAAATTTCACACAAACATTTTAAAACTAAAATTAACCCTTTTTTATTTTCTAAGCATATGGTTACTTTAAATTATTCGTACATATTTTGTATGAAAAAAATATTACGTTAAGTAAGTTTTTACATCAAATTATACACTGATTGTCAGTTTTATAACATGGACATTGACAATAGTCTTATTGAATAAGTTTCATAATCGTGCTAATAGAGGTCGCTACTAGTACTTTAAATCGTGCTATCGCTTGTCACGCCAACAGGCATAAGTTTACACTCACTCACAGCTCGGTATGTTGACATCCTTGTCTTGGGGAGCATAGTGCGCAGTGATCGTAAAGTGAGAGCACTGATGCTGACACCCAAATGTTATTTTTAATAACAAAACCCGCGTCCGGCTGCTGTTAAGGGAGTCGAACGCAATTTTTGAATGGCCCCTTTACGTTAAAAGGGGCTAGGTAGGCCAAGGGCAATACCGAAAATATCTTATATACTTTGAAGTAATAAAAATGTCTGTTATTGCTAATAAAATATTTGTCACTCAACATTTAATTAATTTTGCTTTTTTACATCTTACTTTTTATGGACGAAATTCGAAATGAGACACAAAAATATTCATATTTTCACAAAATAAATCGGTCGATGCACTTCATGGACTTTGTTATTATTACACTACAGATACTTGTGCTTCTAACTTTTCAAGAAAGTATTTCAAGTTTAATGCATACTATGTTACATAGCAACATCTAGCATGTATTTTCATATTGCGATGAAATATAATACTAATGTATCTAATATCTATGATACATTAATTATTAATAATGACTTACAATGAGTATTAATTCTCGGCACAGTTTATACTGAATTTTAATAAAAAAATCTAACATGGCTCCGACGTAGAAATATATAACCTTATTTGGTTATGAACTCAGTCCTTTAAATTTTACCTACTAGGTTGTAGCTTAAAATTATGGCTGAAACCAACTTTTCAAATTGCGTAAAGTTATGTAATATTTTTATTCTTCGATGGAGTTTGTAATCATTAAGCTCGTAAATGCGTAGGTAGCACAATTTTGTATTTTAGTGTGGCTTAAAATTTTTCTAGTTTGTAGTTTTTTTCGGTACAAAAACCGGAGCACTTCAGGCATGAGATCTTTGACTATAGCTGCCTCCTTATATATCCGCTCAGCATTGGTTAGAGTTAATTGCGCCTCGGTCGGGTTTGTTGTCTCATGCCATGAAAAGATACAAATAGATCAACATATTGTACTGTTTCAGAGGCGGTCGATCCCTGTGGTGCGTCGGTGTGCTGAGCCAACGGTGTGCGCGACGCCTTCGCCGCGGCCGCGCTGCCGCATCCGCACCAACCCGTGGCTGGGCGCGACCCCGCCCGCCGCGCGTCGCCGCACGCCCCTGCTGCCACAGCAGTCCCTGCAGTGCCCTCAGCCACAGCCTCAGCTGTTACATGCTCAATACTCGCTAGATACCCAAGCGATATACGGAACAAGGTAGCTTTTCCCTTCTTTAAAACGACTTTAAATCTAAATCGATTAATGTGTCGTAAGGCCATAGTTCGCCACTATAAGGCTTAGTTTTAACCTGTCATCTTGTGTTTGATTGATTAATAATAAAAAGTGTTAGATTGAGATAGAAACTAGCCTAAAAACTTGTCAGGTGTGTGTAAGATTAAGAAAGTCATAGTTTTAGTTTTAAAATTTACTTATGTTTTTAAATTTATGTTAGGTTCTTAACTGTTAAATTAGTTTTTAAATATCTGTCTGTTGTTATTGAAAGGTTTTTACCATTGCTTATTTCAACTGATCCTTTTTTTTCATACATCCTCATCCTATATACTGTAAAGAACTGCCTACTGGATTGATTTTTTTTTCTTTTGATGAATTCAGCGCTTTTAGCGTGGAGATTTTTCAAGTTGCTATAAATGTCAAGAATTTTTGAATATAGCATAATATTCTCGGCGTATGAATAGAAATGTTTCAGCGAAAAAAATCTGTCTTTTATTCTAAGATGAATTCTAAACCTAAGACCCTGCAGAAAAATTTGCTCCAATAAAACTTTTGAGAATAAGAGGCCGAACGACACATACTTTGGCCTAAATATTTCATGTCACAAAATAGAGGTAAGATATCAAAATAAATAACGTAAAAAGTTGCTCATATTCTGTAATATATTTTTGTTTGTGTTGGTTTTAATTTGCTAACGTAACAAACAAAATTCAGTTTGTAAACAAAGTTTAAGAACAATCTTTTTAACCATTTCAGCTTAAGTTTGTATTAGGAGATGGTTCACGGTTAAAGTCAAATGGCAAATTGATGATTTGCACTCCTTAGCCTTAACCATTATCGATGCTTAAAGAATTTGAAAATCATAATTCAATATTAAATATAGCGGTGATTTCACAAAATGTTTTATTATTTTTTGTTATCAATTGATATCTTTTTAGGTTTCATTTACACGTCATATACAGAATGCCAAATACCTTCCACACCATCTTGATGGTTGCATTCTAGTACCGCGCGGTTTTCGTGAAATTTTCTGCCTCGTACAGCAGCGTTGTGAAATGATCTGTCTTCGGCGGTATATCTAAACCAATATGACTTAGGGTCCTTCAAGAAAAGAGCGTACTCCTTCCTTAAAGGCCGGCAACGCATCTGCAGTTCCTCTGGTGTTGCGGATGTTCATGGGCGGTGATCGTTCTTTTGGGCGCGTCGTTGCGCGTTTGCTCACTTCTTCTATTAGAAAATAAATATATTCTAATAAAATATGCTATAAAGATAGCAGCAGATAAATAATTAAATGAGTGAACGCAAAAAAAAAGCCAGGCCAAAATATGTTTTCTACAGTAACATTATAATCTGTAAAATATTATTTTCGCAATGAAACTGTTGTTATATCCAAAACTTGCAAGCTTTGTTAAATTTCTTCGGTGTCGTAACCCCATTTTTATGTATGAGTCGGTAACGCGGCAACAATTCTCTACAGTCACAAGGCGCGAGGTGTTTACGAACGTAATGCTATAAGACACTTTCTTATTTCTTACAAAAACTTTGTACACAAAAGAGCAGTGTAACATATATATGTTACACTGCTCTTTTAAAATATTTTAATAGCAGAAAATAAATCGTACTGTATGTTCTTAATTTTATAAGTTTACATAAAAGTATGCCACCCGGCTCGTGTTACGGTCTAATAGTATTTGCGCCTTTATGAAGTTTTACAAAGTCCTTATTGAATTAGACGTAACTGAGTGGCCCGGCTGATTTTCCATTTTGTACCATAGTAAAAAATAAACCAACAATAATAAACAATATAAAAAATGATGCACTACTGGATAGTGTATGTTTCTCACGGCGAATGAAATATTTTTGCAATATATAAATAGGATAAAACTAAAATTAACTGTATGTTTAACCAACTTCAAGAAAGGAGGGTCTCGATTATGTTGTACGATTTTTATGTTTATTACCACAAAACTTCATCATTTACGTGTGTACTTTCTCCTTAAAGGCCGGCAACGCATCTGCAGTTCCTCTGGTGTTGCGGATGTCCACGGGCGTCGGTTCACTTAATGTTAGGCGACCCACTGCTCGTTTATCTCCCTTATTCTCCAAAAAAAAAAATATGAACTGTTTTCAAAAAGTTTTCTTTTGTTGGAAATGAGACAAACGCATTGGGCAGTCGAAACCTCTATTTATTTTTTAATATCTTTGAACCTTGGGTCCCGAAGATATACAAAAAAATGGATATATTGATAGACTTAAGGCAAGGCCTGTTTGTATTTAATGGACTTGTAATGAGACATAGCTTGTCTTACAAAAAACTAGGTGTTGCTCGCGGCTTCGCACGCGTTCATTTCTTATTTTCTTAGCGAGAAAATTTGGTAATTTTAATTCCTCGTATATTAATTGCGATGAGATATCATTTGTCAAAAAGTTGTTATGTTCAATATTTCCATGCCAACCGATTGCCTTGGCAATCGATATTGTAAATTTAAGGTTTTATTTTATTTCGTAAACCTAAAAAAGGAAGAATTATATAAATTTAAAGTCAGTTTTGTTTTAATCAAAAAAAAAAACTAAAAGGTTATTATAGATTTGCTTTAATTTAATGTACAAACGTATGGTTTGTTATCCTTCTTTATAGAAAAGGGGCTTGGTTTTCAAAAAACCAAGCCAAGTGCAGACTATACAACATTTAATTGTTATTTTAGACGGAGAAGATAAAAAAATTAAAATATAAAAAGTTTAAATTAGATGTATTATGTAGTTAGCGTATTTATCTCTCTCGTATCTACCCTACCGAGTTAATTGCTTTCACTGATTGCGTCATTCACTTTTCCCCCGCGCCATCCGTTCTATCTCGGAACCGTCGGAATTGATGTTCGACGACGAGCTACGACTTAGCTGTTTTATAACGACGTGTGTATACAGCTTTATATTCAGATCGCTGACGTACATCGTTTGCTTCAGCGAACCATTACTAGTCGATGATAGGTCAGGGCATAATAAAGGACTCGGAAAAAGAACTAAATCAATAATTCAGTACTCGTCTTATTATGGATTTTACACAAACAACTCAAATAATAACTGGTTAATTGGTCTGGTTCGGAAGAAAACTTATTATAAAATTAAAGTGGCTTTCTTCTCTTTGCCACATACTGTAGTTGCAGTAGAACCTAATTATAGATACTAATTATATATTGATAGATACTACATAGCAGAGACGGATTAACTGCTTTCTTGGCGCCACTGACGACAAAAGAAAACACAAAATTACCAGTCTTTTCATGAAATTTTCGTTCGGACGACAAAACAAAAAATATTCATCGATTCTCTAATCTAAAAGGTCACAGTCATGCCAAGTTTAGGCCGGCGAAGCACTTTGGCGCCTGCCAATTTCCGCCGTGCGCCGCTTCCTCGCACCCCAAGCACGTGCTTATATTGCCTTAGGGATAATCCGCCACTGCTACCTAGGTATCTAGATATCATGTCGATGGATACTAATATAAAGGAGAGACGTAAGCTTCTTATCCTATTTTTTACTGATACAGAAAACTTATGATATTTCAGATCGCCTCACCTTTCGCCACATCTATCGCCGGAGCGCTACCGCTCGCCGTACTACCGCAGCGGCGTGTCCAGCGACGAGGAGTGCAGGGACGTTAAGACGCGTGGCAGAGAGACGGCAATACTGTCCGACGCCGACGCTGACTCCGACGGTGACACCGGTCTTGACGGCGGCGACGAGGATGACACCGACTGCAACGTCACGCCAGGCAGACGACGTGCTAGACGGAGGAGACCACCCCGTAGACCACCGCGTTCTGCAGGTAAGACGATTGAGTATAATCTTCATCTATTTAAATTGATTAAAATACGTAAACCACAAAAATCGCTCGAAAGACAATGGAGAGTGCATTTACTCAAAATCGTATCAGATAGTATGCGATCTTAACTAGAAATGGGCTCTAATTAGTAATTCAATCGACGATTTCTTTTCTTCTAGGCGCTACTCCACCCCGAACCCGTCGTCGGCACCCGGCCCCGCCGGATCCACCGGTACGGGAGCGTGATCCTCTCCTAGAAGCGGACAGAGAAGCAGAGAGGAAGTACCGAGAGCTTATACGTGAGGCGGAGAAATTACTGGTTACAGTCTCTCGAGCACCTCTGGAACCGCCTCATAATCCCCGTATTAGGGAGTTACGCGCCACTGAGGTTAGTAAGGAGAAGATTATATGGGTATTATTTGTAACATAAGTTTTTATGTAGGTATTGTTTGTCAAGTATAATTACAAGTATGTGTATTTTCAAAAGATAAACGATAGGCGTTTCTTACAGACCACTGCATCCTTGCATCATAGAAAAGTAGAAGCATGTGCGTAGTTACATTCGAGTATAGAATACATATTCAGACTTTATGGCGTGTAATTCTAATCGTTGAAGAGATATACATAAACTGTTATAAATGTTTTGGAATTTTCTGTATATTCCCTTATTAAGTCCTTCAGTAACGTCTCGCTCTACTGAAGCATATGTTGTCCCTTTACGCGTTAGTCAGAGGCGCCCCGGCGCAGTCCGGAACGCACGCACGTGACCAACTTCATCCGCGCCAACTCCCCGGAGGCTGCGCGGCGCGGCGCCCCGGCCGTGCGCCGCTCGCCCCTCGCCGCACCACCTCCCTGCCCGCCCGCCCACGCCCTGGCTACCGACCGCCCGCACTCTGAACCTCCTAAGCGGAAAGCATACGCCAGGGATGAGGTACATATATTTTTAGGCATGATCTTTTACTGTGGAGATTGATGTGGTGACTGTATATTGTTCAGATATCTGTATGTTATGCCTGATAACGTATGTCATAATATGTATGTTACGGTCAAAACGTTTAATACGGACATTTATCATAATGCTCAGGCATTATGAATAACTATTACCCAAATTGAGTAAATTACTTAATTATTTACCTCAACATCATTATTAATATTTTATAACATCGGCTGGTCAATATGTACGATGCTACGAGGACGTTGGTCAATGTGATACACTATGCTCCCCGGTGTTCGCGAGGGAAGCGTTCCGACAAAAAGTTCGCGAATTGTATTTTTCACCGTCTCATTGTGAACCCCGTCAGTATATGTAAAATATAATGCTCGTTGCATTGTAACGTCCAACCTTGCATTATCTGTAATGTTCGGTCAATTTGATTGATGTAAGAGTTTTTATAAAACTTACCTCTTATTTTAGTCATTTATTACAATGACTACGTATTTTGATAAATACCAATTATTAATTTCGACCGTACCATGAACATGTTTTATAAAGGTTGAGGTCTATAACATAAAATATGAAACTTGTTTTTTGTAACTTGTTCGACGGCGAACAAACTTTCTTGTTTGTAATTTCGATTGAATTGAAAGATTAGCTAAGCCTTTTGCCTTAATCTTAGCTTAATGACGATGAAGTATTGAAGTATTTGCGTTTGTTCCAGGTGTTGCAGACGTTGGAGGGGCTGCGGCAGAGCCTGCAGCAGCAGTCCGCGCTTCTGGCGGTGCAGCGCGCGCGATTGGATTCCCTTTAACTAGCTCTTTCCCGTCCCTAATAATACTCAGCAGAGATTAACCTTTCGTTTATATAATGTCCTTGTAAGTTAACTTTATAGTATTTATTTTGTGCCCAATATGTATTGAACATACAAATAACTTTGTACGCAAAAAACTTGCAACATTTTGCTTCATAAACGCATACACATGTCACATTTTTTTGTCTTAATATCTATTATAAAGAAAGTTTAAATCTACGGAAGTGGTGTCAATATTTCATTTAAAATTACAAATTTATATTCAGAATTTAAAGCTTTTGATAAATGTGAACATTATTTTATTATACTCGATACAATTTTAAATTATAGTTGTCAAGATTATTTACCTAGTGGGCATGAAAAGAATTTGTAGTTCACCTGTTTTTAGCTCTTCCATTTATAGTTTTTATAATTCCCTCCAGTTTCCTAGTGTAGGCGTGATGATTTGTAGATTAGTCTATTGTTATAGTTTGATGTAGGCGAGGCCACTTTATTATCTTCCATTAATACTTGTAGTATCATTTTATTAGTCAATAGTTAGTTTAGGGTATTGACTGAGGATACCTAGCAACGTTGGAATGTGGGTAAATAGTTATAAATCTCATGTAGAATTTGTATTATGGTATAATTTAAATGTCCTATTTATGTTTAGTTTATGTCTATGTATTTAGTTTTATGTGATGCAAATATGGTTTTATTAAAAAAAAACCTTACCTTTATTGTTTAAAGTATAATTTGACTAGCTCGCGTTGTTACTCAAGCAGTTGTATTCCCTGTAAGCCCTATTTTAGTCATATTATGGTATTCCATAATTATTATTTTAGCCCTTTTTAAACTTACGATTTAAAGATGCGTGTCCGATGTCTACTTCCGTTAAGAAACTTGGTTAAATTTATTTACCGTATATTTCAATATCTTTAAATTTAAACCCTGTTCAAAGTAGTGCATATTACATTTTTAAACTCAAAAGAAAATACGTTTCTGTAACGTATTTTCTTTTTGAAATTGTACTACTTTAGGCGCGTTATAGAAAAAAGACGTAAGTGAAATTTCTGATGCAACGAAATTTCACAACATGAATATACATAGTTGCGAATGTGAGTGAAATTAATACTATACTGTACACTGTACATCGATTAAGTTGTCTCCTAGGAGGCTCAAACTACCGACCTAGTAGAGGGATGAAGACCGATGTATATATGTGTACGGTGTGTTTGGCTTCGTTCAGAATTGATTTTTCAACATATTTTTTTTTTAATTTGTATTGATAAAATAACAAATAAAATAAATATAATTTCTACTGCGTGTGAAGGATTCCACTCACCCTCTGTTTTTAGTTCAATTCTAATTTTACGGAATTTGATATAGGTAAAATGCTATTTTGATAGATTAATTATTTTGATAGTTAATAAATGTTGCTATTCTAAAAACATGGAGCTATAATTACCCAACTTTTAGCTAGCTCTCTATTGTAAAATAGATGCTAACTCTATATGCATGTATACATATTTCAACGTTGCTGGGTGAGCAGAGAGGCAGCCTAGTCGTTCCGTAAAGGAGTGTAATCGAGTAGCGTCGTAGCGTAGAGCACTAGCGAGGACCTATCTACATGTAATACAATAAATAGGTAAGATCCGTGACCACGGCGTACTAAGACTGTATCGTACATATAACGCGTATACACAATGTTTACTATTTTGTAATAGGGTTCAAATTGTATCGTTATTTTCCTAATAATCGCACGGTTTAGTAAAAACAAAACTATCATTTTTTTGTCTAAATATTACCTTGGAAATTTGTTACATATTGAAACATGTTTAAAATAGTGTTTATTTTAAGATTTTTTTTATTAATAGGCGTTGTATTTTTTGTTTGTGGCGACTAATAATATGATTCAAAACAAAAGCGCATCGTTGCGATAAAAAAGATAATGCCTCCTTTAAATATAAAATGTGCCAAAAATACTTTTTTTTTGTGTTGAACCCTGCTTTTTAATGTTAACTCTTGGCCAGTATTTGATCATTATTTATTGTGTCATTATTGCCTTGTCTATTCCAGTTGTGTTGAAACATAAGTAGATTATTACTATAAATTGTTATTGTCCGATTTTGAAATGCGCCAAAATAAATAGAATAAAACACAAGGAAATTGTTTAGGCTTATTTTATTTAAATATCAAAATGTTACCATTATTAAACTTTTACTGCATAAAAGTAAAATCAATTGTTATTTTATAGACTTAAGACTTTAGACATTGTAATGATAATTCTGTTTGTTTGGGTTTTTACTTGTTATAAGGTATTCAATAATAATTAAAAACGAAATATAAATGTATACACATGGTAAATATTACAGGCTATTTGTAACTCTTATTGGTATATCAAAAATAAAACGGATACATATTTAGAAATCAAGTAATCAAAGAAAGTAGCCCGTAATATTTTATTTTTCGTTTATATTCATTTATAGCGCTGCAATGTAATTGGTTAAAATGTGAAGGAAAAATGTGTACAATAACACACTGATATAATATAAAAACACAGATAGTGTATCAGATCAACGTACCATAACCATTTGGCTGTTGCCAAAGCAATCTATTTTTATTATGTTTATGTGCCTCTTTTAGAAACAAAAACATTGATTACTTGTCTGGCTGTATGTATATGTACGTTCCATTATGACCTTCCGTAACCTAATGGCTTGGCCAATTAAAGTGTGAAGTTTCATTGCATATGAGAAAGTGGACCATATTATAATTTTACTGAAAACCATAATATTACCTTATGATCTTTTGAAAACGTTTCTAACGATATTTTTTTATTTCTTAATATTTACCGAGAATGTCACACGTTTAAAGTGTCACATCTAACACCATAAGTTGGCAGGGCTATGAAATACAAGAGCCCTATATTTTTGTTAGTGCAATTTTGGAGAACTCTGCTATGTGTATGGAGTTCCCGAGCTGTATGTAAATAGTTAATCATTTTTACTTGTTAATTATAAGTATAAATAAGATTTATACGTTTAGTTGAATTTTCATTAAACTCTTGTATAATAACATCGGAAGTTTTATTGGTTTTAATGATGGAAGAATAATTCTTTAAAGAAGACGAAATTGCCGGGAAGGTCTTTGTGCTTATCAAATCCAGATTTAATAAACGTGAACATACGACACGTGGTGACATAAGGACCTTTCTTAAACAGTGTTACAAATCTAATTTTGTATTAACACGATATTAAGTTATATCACCGTCATTTCAGCCTTTGGTCGACCACCGATGATCTGGTTAAGGTTGGACGATGGTGGAGAAAGCTTTAGTGATAATGTGTAATTATAGCATTTGATCTTTGAACATAGATTCATTTTCGCTTTTAGGTACGTGAAGCGGTGATGTTATTTTTAAAGACAGTTATTTTGAAAATAACGTTTTAACAGACGTTTAGCGTTTCAATTTCTTGTTCTGGTGAGACATGCTATTAAATAAACGAAGTATTTCGTTTCAATCATAAATTCGGTGAAATGTATTTCATTTCATTTTGTGCAAAGCGCCATCTATGTACTGATAGAGTATACGAGTTGAATAAAGAATTGAAAAGCATTAATCCATAAACACGCTTGCCTATGTCGTACAACAGATGGTGCTGTCAACCTTCACTCTGATCAAAATATAATATTGATCAAGAAATAGAACATTCTAGAACATTTAATATTTATCAGAAACGGTTTTATAATGCAGACTCGAAATTTGTTATTAAGGGTGTTTACCAGTTTTAAAATTTATTTAATGTCAAGATAAATACAACAAAATGCAACTACACACCATTAAAAGTGAATGTGTAAAACGGCAATATACTAAAATATAATTTGTTTATTAGCATACAATATATTTTAAAAGGTTACTTGTTCAATAAAAAGAATGTATTTGTGGTTTTCATTACTAAAATTAAAATCTAGATTTTCTGAAGTTATTTGAAGTTTATAAATCCGAAATAATATTGATACCTGGATCAGTATTTTTCATTTTAATTGCATTTACAATACATTAATGATATAACTAATAAACACATAACTAATTACAAGTAGAATATATATTTAAATTAACAGAGATACAATAAATAGAGAATGTATAAATAGTTAAATAGTTAACTAATATGAGTAAAATTAATCGCCAATTTGCCACGCGTGGCGATATGGCACTATTCTCCCAAATTATGCGATCAGTGGAGGAGGCCTAGGACGCTCATAGGTCGAGATGGTGTAAAAGTAAATCTTCTCACATAAGTGATCAGTTCAAAAATGAAGTTTATTTTGGAGGTGCTGGGATTTGAACCCAGGACTTTCAGCATGCGAAGCAGACACTCTACCACTGAGTTACACCCCCTGTGTGAAAATGTGATAAAAATGTGAATAGGTTGAGACATATCTGATTGTGAAATACAATTTCAGTTATAATATTGTTAGATATATGTAAGTTAGACAAGTTCAAATAGCTTTACTGTAATTGTAAAACCTTAAATGAAACAGAGATGCGTTAATTAGGAATAAGAAAAACTAATTAATTATTTTCTCTCTGAAATGTTAATAAAATTAATAAGTTACATTTTTTGAACTTATTTTAATTAAGTTATTAAATACGTATTTACCATGTCACGAGTTCGATTCAGTGTAATGTATGCAATCGCACAAAAACTAACATACCACAAAGAAAAAAAGGATAAACTTTTTATAGTTACAAAACAGTTTTGGTTGTAAATTAACAAAAGTATTTCTGTTTTTTAGGAATTATGTTTTTACTTAATATTAAATTTAACTTTGTATTCGTCCGTACTGTTTTTACTTAAAGTATGCAAAATAATATCGTCTTGCTCTGAAGTGTGTGTCAAGGGAAATTGGACTAGGTTTTGTCCACTATATATTTTGCCAGTATTCATCAAAAACTTCTGTTACCGTAGACTGCAGATATATCAATGGAATAATCAATTTCAATCATCTTCGATAGTCTTACACATTTAATAACAATGAAAAGTTATTTCTTATAAAAATATATTCATACTGCTTGAGAATAGATTGCTTCCTGTATAAGTTTTCATCCCCTGTTTCACAATCTGAAATTATTACATTTGTCATAAATGCTATTCCTATATCCTTTATTTAAGGTCGAAACTATCTTTAACTAAATTTATCAAAATAGGTTTAGTCAAATGTAAGAACTTATCAGACAAATATATTGCCTAAGTTGCTTTCAGTTATAATATATAAAGACTATAAATGCGAAAGTGATTTATAATTTAGGACTTATATTTTGCATACAAAGGCATTGCGGATTTGTTTTTGAACATATCATTAAACAAATTATTTGTTATTTGTTTCGTGTGCATTTGTTCGGATATAATATATATATATATTAATATATATATAT